>KN768178.1:0-10066 GCA_000816745.1 Ancylostoma duodenale | reverse complement strand
TTATTTATTTATTTATTTATTTATTTATTTATTTTATTTATTTATTTATTTATTTATTTATTCGATACGCTGTAGTAAGACAGACGTGGAAAATATGTACATCACATTCGGACAAAACATGATCATAAGATAAGAGACTTAGTACCTGAGTATGGATTTAGTCATTCTTCGTTTGAAAGAGGCCAAGGATCCGGTGAATGTAGTGGTCTTTTTCAAGCGAATATATGCCGAACCAGCTCTAACTGTGAAGAAATTAGCTCTGACCGCGGTTTTTGGTCGTGAGTAGGAAATTTTTGTTTCTCCACCACGGGTGATTGATTGTACTAAAGTGAAAAATAGTGAAAAATTAGCTCCGGACAATCCATTCAATAGCTTATGCACCATACAAACATCAATAAGTTCCCGCCTCGACTCGAGATTAGATAACTTGAAGTGCCTGTTTCTGTTTTTTGCACTGGGAATCCTCGAATAGGGAGGACCATTTGTCCTGAAGAATATTTTTCTCGTGAAATTACTCTGAATTTTCTCTAATTTTGCAATATCTCTTTTCCTGTGAGGAGAAAAGACCACAGTTGCGCCTTCTACTTTTTTTCCACTTTCCGCATGCTATTTCTAGTGGTTCACATTGAATGTTCGAAAACGACCAAAACATCTTTCCAAGGCGACTCAACCAACCCTGATTACTACCAGTACACCGTGCCCAACGTATGCATCGGAAACCTCCCTTCATGCCAAAAACCATGCAACAGCTATAGCTCAACTTTGACGAGACATTGGTCATTTTACCCAGGTAACGAATGCTCCATCACTGCTTGGTGAGAAAGAACCTCGAGCGGGAGGGTTTTTCACGTTCCAGGGCATTCGATGCAAACGATTGCTCTCAGCGGGCGGCTCACACAGATTTTATAATTTTATAGGGGTATCAAAAAGTTCCCGCAAGCGATGAAATTTTATCAAAATCAAATGTAGATCAATCTAGCACTTACTTCCTTTTCATACCTCGATTTCACTTCTTTGAACCATTGAAGAAACTATATATAATGTTTTTGTCATAGGCGTCTAGCCAGCTTTGAACGACTTCTGTTCCGTTTTATCCCTCAATCTTATCGCTCGGGGATACTGTTTCAAATTTCCAAACAATAGTTGCTGGGTGCCACACCTGGAGAACCGGATGTGTTATTCAATAATTCGAATCAACGTTCTTGTGTGGCAGCAGCCGCAACCTTTTATCTGTGGACGGGTGCGTTGTTCAGAATCACGAGGATTCCACCATGGTTAGGCTAGAAAAAAAAAGAGCCATTCTTCGAGAAAAAGGCATGAAGCAGGTCAAGCTCGGGACTTTTTGATATCCTGTATTCAAGCAAAAGTCTTGGAAACTATTCCTGGAATAAGGCTATTCCTTTACCGAGGAGGCAGTTCTGTTGTAGCGGTCTTCAGGCGAAGAGCTATTGGTTATAAGAAGAACGTTGTAGTGGTATAAATAGGTTGGGGATTGTGTATTCTTTACTTCGTGGGTTGCGTTCCATTTAGCCTTATCATTCCTGCAGCTGCCATACACTACCTACATACATAGATTCCCTAAATTATACTGTCCCTTTTGTTCTTCTAGGAAGGTACTTGTTTTTTCTCCATTACACCCTAGCAGTCGCTAAAAAAAGCCCTGTTGAAGTAGCTGATATACCAGAGTTCTCAAAATTACCCCTCCATGATTTGATAGATCTGTATAAAATTGTTTCCGCAGTGATCACACACTAGCCTCATTCTCAGCAGAAGTACCCAGCGCAGCCGCAAGCACCTGTCTGGATCATTTATCCAGACGTCAGCGTTCATTCCATCTAGACTATAGCTTCCTTGATTTTTGACTTATTGACTCCAGTCGATGAAAAAGAGAAGCAACATGTCACTTATTAAGCTGTCAAGGTGTTGTGTGCTCATATTTCCGGAAGGAACAGCTGCCCATTCACGCTGATATGAAGTGTCAGATAATACAAAATGAGGAACCTGCCTGGCGGCATCGTCTACAACGCTCTGCAGAATACATCGTCTATAGATTCTTTTTCACAGTCGGATTTTGAACATGGATCTGCTTCCTTCACTAGAATTGGCTTGAACGAATGTTGTCATTAACACCGCGCAAACTGAGGAAACTTAAAAGGCAGCCGTTTTACCCATTTCATTTAGAAGTGTTTTAGACTTGAAAGACGGGGTACTCACAGAGAAAGAGCTTCATAGAAAAATCGCCTGCACATCTAATGCTCTTCCATCAATACAATCCATTAGGTGGTCTCCGATTGTGCTTAGAAAGTTAAAGGAAACTCCAATGAGCTTGGACCGTTCACCGCGCCGCACCATCGGGCCTTAGCTGTCTGGGCTAGGATTTAAGAACGCATAACCAAGCGAGACTAGCAACCTAACCGTCGCCTAACATTACGTAGCTTATGCGAAAACCAGTAACGTTTATCATCGTTGATTTGCTTGATTACCGTTTCTGGGATTCCTGCCCTGGTTGCCTGCGCATCTGAACTCTCCATTGATATCACCACGCCGGTTCTCGATAGATAGAGCCTGTGATGTTGCAGTGGCAACGGAGGCTGACCACTGGAGCATCCTCTATACGTACGTATGTGCTCCGATATCACAACGGCTAGAGCGGGGATTGGTTTCTGCCTTAAGGGTATTTGACACTGCTTTTTTTCGCATGACGTAGATACTTTTTCTGAAAGCAAAACAAAGTTGGTGTTGTTAAGATACTAGGCAATGTTCCACTTGGTTGATTCATGGTACAATCGCAAGAATTTTCCGGAGGTAATGCCACATGACGGTACAAATCGTTTCTCGTCAGCAGTAAATCAAGTTCTCTTGGCTCTCTGCAGCATTCTAAAAATTAACTTCAAATTTCTGGGAACGGCAAGCATATTCCTACAACAAGTGGATTCTGCCGGCCGGTTCTGCTTCGTGATACAATTGTTTCGAAATTTCAACGAGGTTCAAGAGCTTTTTTTTCTTTTGACATTGGAGGATACAGCGCAAGAATTGGCGCTATTGTCGGGAGAGTGGGGTCTTTAAACAAGCACATTTTCAAGCATATTTTTTATCTCGTGGAGCCAATCGGTGCTCAAGAATAAAACAAACTTTACTGGACCTGTTACAGTATACGAATGGCTCTACCCGACGCGTATATTCTTTATCATGCTAGACGTGAGCCATTGTGGCAGCACCCGTTTGGAATCTGAAAAATTTCCATCAAGCAAATCTGCTGAAAATGACTGCATTAATTTCAATGGGTAACGTAGGTGGGAATAAGCAAGGTCATGAGGTCCTAATTTTATTTTTGCTTCGCTAGTTTGGTGCAGTGACAAGCTTTTTTGATTATTCCTGTTCTACTTTTTCACAAAATTTTGGAAAGCCAGCCTCTATGGTGTATTAAAGAAGTATAATAAAACAGAATAAAACCAACGAGTTCTAAGTCCAATACCCATGTTCTGCCTATAACGAACATAACGCTGAGAAAAATCTGCTTCGAGAAGTATAGCTTGAAGCACATCCACAAACGAAGGCCAGACGTAATTCCACTACTGGAAAAATTCCACTACTTTACAGCGAATAACGCCCATAAATGCTTGGCTAGTGCTCTGTTGAGAGCGTTTCCCTCCAAATTATGGATGGACAGTTGTTTGGTGTTGCGATAAACAGAGCAATAGTACTCTCACTAAGGTGTTCGACCTTCGAGTGTAGCGCGTACCTCGATGGCAAGATTTATAGCTCATTTCCGAGACGCAGCCTAGACGCCTGTCATCCTCATTCTCGTCGACTTCAAAGCTTTAGCGCCATATGCACCTCATTTCGACCTATGCTTTTTAGAAGTTTTACAGTGCAACTACTCCTTTGTGAATTAGTTAAAATATTTAAGAAGACATAGTACCGCTACCGTCATTTTTCTACTGTGCTCCCAAAGATTTTCCATTTGTTCACCATTATTGAACGTTTCCTTTTCATCGTTATTACCCTATTTCAGATAATAGACGTTGACCCTGTGATGTTATGGTGAAGGAACTGTCTACAGGTCCACGTTCATAACAGCAGCTTCAGCCAACGGTTGGAGGCAAGAAAGGCACCATGCCTCGCATGGCAGAGCGCCTCGCAGGCACCTTCGTCGGTCCTGACAACATAGGTGGAACAACACAGGATCAACATAAGATTAGTGTCTACGAATTTCCTTCGCACCAAACACCTCACATTGTTATACGGTAAGTAACTTTATGATTTACATAGCGTTCCGTTTCATAACCTAGTATTTTCCCATGGTTATTGTACTTTTTAAAACCTTATTTCATTCAAATTACTCCTGCACCGTTAAAATGATGAAAAAGATTGATGTTATTTTGTATGTAATGATTCTGACTATGGGCGCACTGAGTTTTTTTTTTACCTCGTGGAGAGCGCTGAAGCACGGATTAGAGGGGGAAGAGTGGTCGAGGAAGGAAGGGATGGGAGATAGCGGATAAAAACAGTCATTTTTGGGATGGTATATCATCGTCAGAAAAATGTGATGTTTTTGAAAGGGTAGTTGTGACGTCCCAGCCCACTTTCCTAAGTTAACATGACTAAACCCTTTGAGCATTTTTACAGCAAAAATAAGGTCTGATTTCAATGCCCTAATAGAGATAGGAGCTCGTTTGCTGAGTTGTGGGCTGTCAACTGGATCTACAGGGTGGGCCAAAAAAATACGGTAGCAACACGTGTTATGCTTTTGAAGTAGGTAGTCATTCCTTGAAGTCATGTTCAACTGTGAAGTCGTTTCCGCACGTCTTATTAGGATAGTCCTCCAGCACTTAGGTTCCGTGTGGTTCAGGACTGAGAAAACATTAAATTTTAAGACCTACTGATTTTGTCGAGTGGCGACTCATTTGTGCAGAACTCAGTCGAATGTATTAGTAGATTTCCACGGTACCCGAAACATAGGCTTGCTTAAACTCCTTAGTTTTACACCGGAGGTTTCCGCCTGATTTCCTGGGGAACTCCGTGTAAATCGTGTATTTCGCGAAATTCCGCAGGTTTCCGGGTAAATTCCGGTTAAATCTCGTGTAAGTCGTGCATTCTCAAAACTACCGGCGGAATTCGCCTAAATGTCGCGTAAATTCCGGTTAAATCTGGTCGGCCGGCGGATTTCTCCTAAATTCCGCCTAAAATCCCGGTAAATTCGGAAAGTGGTGAATAACGCGAGAACTTCTGCGACCTTTCGAGGATTGACGTGCAGCACTAAATTTCCTTATGAACTTCGTGTTGTAGTGTTCAATGTGCTATTTGAAATGCTTGCTTTATAAAATAAGGCGATGCTGTTCAATCCCCCTTGTTCTCGGGAAAATAACCTTCAAATATTTGCACCTCCATGTCGGTTATTTCCGCCAAAACTTCTAGGACAAAATGTGAGAGGTGTGGCACGAAATCAATCAAAATTTATATGGAACTTGAACGGAATACAGCAAAATTGCACACATTTTACACAACTAGAAACCAGCGACCTGGAATATGCCTTGTTTGGTGATCTTGTGCTTTCGGATGCAAAATCGGGATCAAACTTGAAAATTACAGAATTTGTTCATTTTGAAAGCACAAAAAGCAACTCGCGCAACATACGAAACAGCAACTTCAATATGTAGAGGTGTTGAATTGCTCCTTCAAGATAAGCAGAAGATCTGAACGGGTGAACTGCTTCACCACAACCGCGTAGCGAAACACGTTGGGCGAATTTCTGGTCGTAACGCCAGGAGTTGCTGGCGTTGGCCGTGAGCGATTATGATATGACATGTTCAGCCATCGTTCGCCGTTGTTCATGTTCTGACGCGCATTTGAGAGTTTTTACCTGAATTCTTGTAAATTCCGGCTAAATTTCCCCTAGAATTCTGCTAAATCCCGCTTATTTTCCTCCAGGATTACTCACACTTTTCCGAGCAATTTAGGCGGAGTTTCCTAGGAATTCAGGTGGAAACCGCCGGTGTGCCAGCACCAGAGTAAAGAACCTCCAAAAAAGCACCTTAAAGAATTGGGAATCATTTCTTGCCCTTGCGCGCCTCGGCCTGCCACTTCACTATGTGTCTTAGGGTCTGACTTCGAACAGATGTAGGATTTTTCTAGATATTTTCTCGTTTTATGTTCGAGTCAGTGAACATACATAGATCATATGACAGTCCACACTGCTTTGGAAATCTTTTCTAATTCCCTTTTCCTTGTCACCGTATTTTTGGCCCACCCTGTGAGTCTTTTCCCTTTCTTTTCTCTCATCTTTCTATTCTAATCTTTGTTAGTAAATTTTATAAATCCCGGTCTCACTTAAGAAAAGCGACAAATGACGGAAATCGGACTGGTGGGGTATTTTGAACTTATTTATTACCTTCTACTGCGTGAAGATTGAACGTAAATATGTGCTATTTCATCCCGATTTTCGCTCTCAGCTAGGTCTTATCCGATATACGCTGTGACGGACATGATTGTGTGGTTTGGTTAGCATCGTGTTGCGAAACAACTGAATTATCTATCCATTGATATAAGTATGAAATCGTTCCAGGTGGGATACCTCCATTTGGTTGATATAACACCATCTATTTACACTGCTGTCATTTCCTGTTTTCTTTATCCAACAGATCTCATTTGCACAAGTGAATGGATATGTGCCCTGCTTATGCTTGCGTCCCTCACTGTTCATTGAGATTCGACGGAACTTACATATTATACATGTATATGTACAATATGTAAGTTTCGTCGAATCCCATTGAATTTTCCTTCTAAACATTGGGTCTCTAAAAAGCTTTTGTATCACTAGTGCAATGTGTGTATTTCTGTATGCTTAACTCGATGTTATTCGATCAAATCATGCCATGTCATTGTCTTTTTCATGTCTACCTTATGTGGCGTAATAAATAATAATAAAAATAATAATGGACATTTGCTTCAGTAACGTAGAAGTCTGTTTTTTCGTTAGACGACGAGAAAGACGTATTCCATCGCTTCTTCCTTGTCCTTTCATCTCTGGTACATTTGATGCGCACCATGCGAGTCCTAATTTGCTGATTCCCCTGATAAGTGACAGGCTTGGATAGGTCCGAATCATTACATAACACATTTTTTTTTCAAAAAAAATCGGAAGAAACTATGTTAGTACTGGGAACTCGGAAGGAAGAACGACTGATTTTGCTAATTTTAAACCAACACAAATAATGTCTAAATATTTGTAGTCGACGCGAAAAGTTTGAAAATACCAAAGCTAGAAAATCGAAAATCCTGTTCTAGCGCTACCTCTGAATGGGGCTGCTCATGCACGTGCAAGAAGCCTCATTCGTCATCCTTAGAGTTTGCCTTCAACCAGCTGTCGACCATCTTCTTCGTGCACATTCTTTTCGATGTCGACTCTTTTCAGCTCTCGTGCCAATTCTATGGCTCTACCTCCACGATCTGTTTCCCCGACCAATCGGAGGTACACTCTTGGTGAGTTCTGTCCCTAGCTCTTTCCTTTTCATGGATGATGACGAAAGGAAATCTTTGTATGATTCTCCGCTTGTAGTCGACACTGGTTCTGGAGTGTTGGAGTTGGAGGGCGAAAAGAATGATCTCCTCGACATAATACAGGAGGCGAATATGGATGGTGTCCGTCATCTCAAAGCCGATGATGCATTGTCCAGGCATGTTTTCACTGGCACTGAATTTCAGGATTACATGTTTGTATATGATTTTTTCCAGATACATATGGTGCTTTATTATCGTAATATTCGTTATTCTTGCTCTTATTCAAATTTACTACCAAATAATGTTATTCTACTCGGAACCAGTAGCCACCAACATCGAGGTGGAATATCCTTCAACCATTGCGTTTCCTACTGTTGCAATATGCAACAACAACCAGTTCAGGTGGTTTCTTATATTTTACGGAGTTCTCCATTTATTTCCAAGCAAAATTGCTCCGTTCATGACCTGCGGTGTAGTTTTTGCTGTAAAGTTCGTGTAAACTCTGGAGAATATCTTTATTAATAATGTGATTCTAATAAGTCCCACCCAACTAGGGTTAAGTCATGGGTTTTTTTTGTACAGACCTATTGTTTTCCTAGGGGTTTCTTACGTTTTCTGCCGACTACGGTATTATTCAGAACTTTCCTTGGAATGGTCGATAATACATAGTTAACTGTTAGCGTTCGTGAATAGAGCATATGTACGTGGCGCATAATTACTGTCCCATCATTGCGCCAGAGTGAAATTCGATCTACCTCATCGACTCAAATCTGTTTTTGCTATTGTTATGTATGGCACATCATTTTGCACATATCTGCCACACATAATCTTGGTTTGACTTCTTTTACAAGAAATGACAAATACAATGACATCACACCGTTCCGCAATTTTGGAGATGCATGGAAAACGACTGACACGTTCGGAAATATATCTTCGGCTCAACGTGAACAGGAAGCTGGTGTACCAGACGCTGAAACAAAGTACGACTGATGATCTTCCTAGAACCCGCCGTTCTGTCACGGTCATAACTGGCCGAATGAAAAAAAAATGTGAAGAAACGTTTGGAGACAAACCCATGCCGCAGTATGAAAAAGGTGAAAGATGGCAGCTGAGCTGGGCATCTCGCGGCTAAGCCTTCACAGGGTTGTTAAGGAGAAGTTTGGGGTGCGAGCTTACACGCTGCAAAAGTTGCATGGTTCCAGTGGAAATCAAAGAACTGTTAGAGTGAAAAAATGCCGAGCGCTACTTGAGAGGGCCGTTGGTGACGCCCACATGAGGACGGTTTTCACGGATGAAAAACTATTCACCGTCGAGCAGGTGTACAATCCCCAAAATGATAGGGTATGAGCAGCGAGTAGTAGGGAAGCCTAAGCAGCAGGCCGGATTGTATCACGCAACTTGCATCAAGCATCTGCGATGGTTTTTACTGGAGTGTCAGCGACCGGGCGTACCCCCTCGTTTTTGTGGAAAAAGACGTCAGGATCGACAAAAACGTGTATTTGGAGATATTGAATGATCACCTGCTTCCATGGGTGCACCGAGCACTACGAAAACGGCCACTGGATCTTGCAACAGGATGGAGTTCCTGCTCATCTCACTAAGTCCACGCAGTACTGGTGCCTAGCCAACCTGCCAGACGCCTCAGAATCGCCAGCCAATTCGTGCGAACTGAATATCCTGGACTTCTCAATCTGGGCGATGCTGGAGCAGAAGGCCTGTCACAAAAGACACACCAGTGTTCAGGCTTCGAGGAGGTGTCTGGAGAAAGCCCGTAACGAAATCCCGCAAGATCACGTGCGCGCCGCGGTGGAGGAATATCCTAAGCGTCTAAAGGCTGTCATCCGCGCCAAAGGAGGCCACATCGAATGATCTCTTGATTTTTGCTTTCTCAGATGTTAATAAATGGTTGTTGAAGAGATCGTCTGAATTGGGTCGTTTATACTACTCCTATGCATTTTTTGTTTTGGGACAGTATGTAATTATACGCCACCCTGTATAATGATCTTGGTCTTGTAAGTCATCCTTTAATTGCTATTGTTAAAGTTCGAGACACGTTGATTTTCAATTGAATGAACTACTACTGATTGCCTGTTAGCAATAGTGCATTTCTGTCAGCAGAACGCGGTGGCAACAAAAGTCTTTTTGGCCAAACCTTGCAAGGCACAGGAACGCCTGTAGGCTAGATGAGAGACCAAAATCCTCTGTTAGTTTACTGGCTGTATGAACTACTGGCTGTATGAACTCCAAAACCACCGATAAGATTTCAAAAAAACCTCCACATCTTCCTCTAAGGGCCTCTCAAAGATCAGATGACCTCGAGCCCACACAAGGTCAATTCTCGGGGTTCTCGATTTACCTACTATAGTCCTCCGCACTCATTCGACAATTTTATTAGTGTTCGTTTGTGTACCGCACCCCACCGGAAGCAGGAGCATGCCGTCCACAGACTCTTTTCAGAGATTAGGGTTATTGTCTTCCGCATATCTTAACATTTGTGTCCGAATGAACCTTCACCTGACTCTGAAACTACAAGTTCTTAGGTTGACTTATATCACGGGTGCTAGGA
>KN768177.1:0-10071 GCA_000816745.1 Ancylostoma duodenale | reverse complement strand
CAACACCGCAACGAAACCGCGCCGCGAAAGCACTTCTTCCCGGCTGGAGCCACAGAAATAGCCAAAACACCACCAAGAAATGAAAGGAGAAAACCCAGCGTCATTCGAGCCGAAATTCTTAATTCGCCTCTCCGTGAAGCAGGTTAGGGCACAATTTGCCCGGTGTTCGCATAAATCTGAGGTACACGAATGGCTTCGATGAAACGAAGACGTAAAAGACACAGTCAAACAAATTATATTTACAAGCGCACCTATAATACTAAAGCATACTAAAGCGGTTATGCTGCAGAAAATAACACAATACAGCACGGTTAACACAACTGCTACTATGCATATCAAAACAACGGCGAGGTATAACAAGCACGAGTACACTTCTTTCTGACATTGGTCTATTTCGATTGCTGCATTTGGTGGAGAATAGTGAATTCTAAATGAAATGACATATGAAGGAAGGAAAATGCGTCAAATGTCATGCAGTCGATATCCTACCTATTAAGCAATAAAACAACATGTACAGGCTGAGGATAGAAAATATTTGAAGATCTGTGATAATTGGTTAAAGCTGTCAATAACTGCATTTCCTGGGTAATATATGTAAATATACAACACAAAACCTCATAATAACGATCAGCGAAATTTTGAAAAACAAAGCTATGCTGTTACTCTTGCAAATTTACAGTACGCACAGGAACTGTATAATGGTACTGCCTGATGTACTGCTTGAGCTTTGGTGGAAGTTGCAGACTACTAACACCGATGTAGGTGGTTCGACTCACGATTACACCTCGACAAAGTTCCTGAAGAAAGCAATAGGAAATCAAGGCCACGAAACTTGGAAAACGGAAACAAAAATGGATCATAATGAAAAAAAAACTGGAAATTTACTTGGAGGGTAAATACATGTCCCCGATAAAGCGGATGAGTGAGCTGGGGCTCGAAGAACAAGCACCTGAAAGAACACTTACTTAAATGAAGACGAAGAAAAATATGTTGGGCTCCAACACTACAAAAAAGGTGCAACATGCAGGTATACGACAGAGTGACAAATATCGGTCATTGTTTGTTCTTCTCAAAATTGTGACCTACTTCAACTCTTTCGCAGTACCTCATATCAGAAGTGAAAATTTCCGTGGGTGCTGCCTTAGAACACCCGAGAGCTACATTTACAACCAAGGACACCATTTGTAAAATCAATTAAGCAATTAAGAAAGAAACACACCTGGCGGGATCCTTGTATTTTTCGATCAGTTGTGATACTGTAGGTGCAGAATAAACGCTCTGGTCATGGATGTCGAAGCTGAACCGGTGATTACCCTAAATAAGTATAGAAACATGTGTCTAGCCGCTAAAATTTACGGGGGGTGGGGGGGGGGAGGGGCGCTGTAGTAAATTTAGAAAACCCTGCTTATTTTGCTAAGTAAAGAGCGCTACGCCATCGCAAAGTTCCTTGAAAGCATGCGATTCTTGTAAATTTTCGATAAAATGTGTTTGACACCCTACTTCTAGAAAACAAAAGTCTGAAGCTAAAATAAGGATGAGTAACGGATGGGATACGAGGCTTAGCCTATTTAGTTATGAATGCGAAACTATCATTAGAGAAACAAAATGAAACAAAACAAAAGGGAAACTGTGTGTGCCGTTCTCTAACAACCCGCTGTTCCCCTACGGGCGCATTCCTCTTGTTTTACCCGCTTTTTCTTAAGAAAAGCTCAATAGTCGTTCGAATCACTCACACGATGTATGACCAGTTCCAAAGTAGAATGCGCAACTCAGAACAAAATCGCGCGGAAGGTGAGCTTGACCAACCTGTTCTATCCTCGCATGCAATGTACGCTGATATCGACGGAAGGATACAGAGAAAAGATAATCTGTTTGCGCGCTGTCACGAAGGAGGAAGGTGCCTAAAGACTAGACATAGTTACAAACAGCACAAATCAATAGACGAAGTAGCAACTCACCCTCGGGTTTCCCTTCCAACAATTGTTCAGCTTGGAATCGATCCATGACTCCCCAATAATAGCTCGAACTTAGAATACGATCAATATCGGGTACCAGATGATGAGAATATTCCACAATACGATGGACCGTAGGACTTTCATCGTTTAGTACTAAAATTCTCGCCAATAACTCCAACAGCATGAGGATCACTTTGGTGAGAAAGAAAGAGTCGAAAACAAGTGAAGTAACGGTATAAACTAACGTGCGCGTCTTGAAATTGTTGGCCCATTTGACTGATTCGCAGCCTCTCCCACAATTGCAAGCCTCTGCCTTAACACCTCTGCAATGGAACTGCTCCAACTTCTACCAACATTCGTTTGTGCTTCGTCATCATCCGTGTCCGAACTGCTGATTGCCGGTGAGAAACAGGGACAAAATGGGGAAGCACGAGATCTGCACAATATGAACGATGACAGGCATGCAATATAGGTACAAGTTCAGTTCCTACAATACATAGGAAAAAGTAGCCGGTGAGAAGAACCTGTTTCTATTCCGCACGGCAGATGTGGATGGTCTTGTTGCTTCGCTTGGTTCCGGTTGTGAAGGTACATTCATGGGAGGACCTAAAACACGAAATGTCATGTACCAGAAGATGATTCTAAGAAATGATGTGTAAAAGTGGAACTTCAGCACTGTTACGAAGAGAAGTGAGATGTGAGGTGGGGAGACCACAGCAGTGGCTCAAGCGCTCAACCGCTCAACATAACTTAGCTACGAAAAGCGAAGACTATTTAACCGCTAAGCTACGAGCTGTTGAAGCTGCCGGTTTACTAGTGCTCGAGGAGCACTGCAATTAGCAATGTGGCAGCCTGTCGGTTTCGTTTTGATAGGTACCGACTGTTCGCAAAAATTAGGGAAGGTTAGAGAATTAAATGTATGTAAAGGCAATGAACAAGCATGTATCCTCACAAAATAAGCATACGATTACCCAGACGCAAATGTGAACGTGACACACTATGGAAATTCATACTATAATATGAAGAATCTAACAAACACATGGGAAAATATTTCCTCGGAAATAGCCGCGCTTTCATACTATTACAGTCGACGGTGGAAAAGCAAAAGATGTTCCTCACTTGATGAGCTACTCTATGGGATGAAACGGTTTGCGTCGACAATAACAAGTATGTGAGTATGTGTCTACAGTGCGCGTCGCTGGTTCTGACAAATTTGCGGACTTGAGGGGACACAGTAGGCGCTCCGTGTGCTAGGATCGCTATCTTGCGCTGTGGCAATGGTTGAACATGGCAGTGTTTAGCGATGTTCATCACATTTGATGGTTTTAAAACGAAAGAAGGAATCTCAATAGCGCAAGGTAGCGATTTCGAAGCACGGAGCGGTCACGCTGCTCTGCACTCCCAAGTCCGCGAATTCGTCGGCTTCAACGACGCTCACTGTATGCAGCGAGTGAGCGAAGAGGAAGGAGAAAGTAGGAAAGGAAGGAAAAATGAGTTGATGAATAATAAAAAAAAGTATTGATCTTCATGTCGTTCGTGTCATAGTGCACTTAGCATCAATTTCACAATCAAAACAAGAAGTCAAAAAAAAAAACTGAATCCGTTTTGTTTCGACAAAAGTGGGCGAAAGTGGAATGATTCAAATGTGCCACCAAGGAAAAACGACATTACTAAAATGTTGTGCGAATGAGCGCGGTGATAACGAGCGAGTCGAGTGACGGAAGTGAGCACAGAGATAACGAAGGTGTTCAGAAATAGAAAGCGCTGAGAAAAAAGGAACTAAACAACATAAAATTGGGAGAAAACGGATGCGTACCAGAATCGGATTCTAGAACTGCTGACGCCTGGACAGGTGATGTGCCAACGGAAGTGGAGTCATCAACACTAGCAGAGCTTCGATTCGGATTTTGGCTACTGGCAGGTTCAGTTCTGAAACAACTCCACATAAATTTTAGAAAGAATGAACTCATCGACAACGATGAAATAGCTTGAAACACGCGGGGGACACAAGAAATGATGGCGATATTTCCTATGCGTCCATACCGCGGACGAGTGTTCCGCTGATGGGTCCCGCCACGAAACCCTGCAAAAACGTACGCATTCAATACACCATATTTCACCCACAGCGCTAGATCATACGCGCAGACGCGGTCTACAATGTTAGCTGGCGCAATGAAGGCCCTTTATGTTCACGGCAGTACCTTCGCAGGTAGGCTTCTATTCACTGAGTTCAACTTACTGTTGCGATTGTCCAGCGGCCTGCTACACGGTAAGCGAATCCCTTCAGAAGCGAGAATTTCCATGTGCAAGAAAATCGATAATTTCCCCGGGCTATACGAAAAAAGTGTAATCCACCTTAAAGGCAGTGTCTCATCTCATTTTCGATTCTGGGGTAGTAACAGAGGCACTATTCGGCTAGTTCTGCTCCAAAATTTCGAAGTAAAAATTTTCGCCCAAACTTCGCCTAGGAGGGTTATTTGAGGTGCTGAACACGAATATGGTAACCATTTTGTACCGTAACTCCGTTTTTGTAGCGTTACGGTAGGCATACTGCAGATACTGTATCTCACAGAATCCTCTCAAATTTTGCTCAGAGGGGTTGTTTCAGGCGCTGACCACGAATATCGTATCCATTTTGTACCGTTACTTCATTTTCATAGAGATACGGTAGGCATACGGTGGTAAATTGGGAGAAAATACCAATTTCGGGAAGGAAATGGAGGAGGCGTGCAAAATAAAGTTGATATTCGTGATCAGCGCCTGAAACAACCCCTCTAAGCAAAATTTGAGAGGATTCTGTGAGATACCATATCTACAGTATATCTACCGTAACCCTACAAAAATCGGAGTTACGGTACAAAATGGATACGATATTCGTGTTCAGCACCTCAAATAACCCCCGTACACGAAGTTTGGGCGAAAATTTTTTCATCGAGATTTTTGGGGCAGAACTAGCCGAATAGTGCCGTAACAGAATCCGAACCTACCGACACGCTGAGTCCGATAATGTACATGATTTCTAATAAAATCGTCCAAAACCCTTTTTCGAGGGACCAATCCTACTTGGAGTGGACGAGTTCCTCGGCAAGGAAAGTGCCTATCTTGCCATACATCTCAGCAGAGCTCATTGATCGCATAGGTGTTCTTATTGCATGGGAGGCGCCTCGTACACCGGGCCGAGACTTTGGCCAAATCCTCGGCCGCTGACAGTGAGGTGAGACACTGTCTTTAACTAGGAAAACAAAATTAAGGTACTTATATGTTGAACCATCAGCGTCTGAGCTTTCCGCTCTGGTGCACAACGGTTAGGGTGGTTTATTAAGTCAGTTCGAAGGAAGTAGAGGGGCGCATCATGCTCTGCAAGCTTGATATAATTTCGGCTAAACGATAGTACAACAGCTAAAAGGAATGGGTGAACATGGTGAACCCAGAAGCATGAGATCAGGCTTAGTGCACAACCACAACCACTAATTCCAGAGTTATAATTTATACTCCTCGAACCATGATCCTGACATTGACTTCTATGTCTAAATTACAAAAACTGCAGCAACCGCTCAGAGAGTTAAAAAGTCCCATTTAGTTTATTTTAAAAATGAATGGACAACAACTAACGTCACTGCTCGCTCGGATATGTAGGGATACATGGCCAAGAGTGACAAACGTCGATGCAGAGAAGATAGAAACGAACTCAACGTTGTTTCTGAAAAAAAAAAACTTGAATGATATTCCAAAAAATAAATGGATAAAAGTGGTATCTGAACTAGTACAAAAATTAGAAGAATTGATTTGACGAATTAGAGTCAGCATAAGCCTTTTCCTACTTTACGTAGAAGCTGTCTTATCTTCATTCCTGATCGGTGATGCACCATCGTTTTCTTCTCGAGATGACTTCAAATTTCAAAGAACTCTGGATGATGCCTTTAGAGCCATTCCGTAAAAATCATTATTCTAGGCAGAGTTCCGTGAAAATCACTGTTCTGGGCATAGGGAGGGGATAATCGCCAGCACTTGGGAGAGTCCAAATAGCGGTCAATGCATGCTCTATCATACAAAAATTGCATTAGCTCAAGAAACCAGTCAGCTGTTCGAGATCTAAAGGTACAGGGGACGTCAACTGCGATCCCACTCCCATAATGGGAGCAGCGCCACATCACTAGTCAATCCACGCTGATACGTGTTAGTCATTATTATTATAGGATCAATGTATGAGTTAATGCGAGCGCGCATAGGAATTATGTAACGAGAAATGTGGATCAGAGCTGCGGTTAGGCGTATCCTTAATCATACAGACGCGTGCACATCGAACTCACGCATCTAACATAAATTGGCGTTATCTCACATAAATTCCATGAAAATGCCGTTTGACGGAATGCGAACATGGAACCATCAACCGTGTGCTGAATTTCACAGCGTCAGTCATGCATGGCACAGACATTGCACGGAATGTGGCCCAGCATTGCATATCTTAATCAATTCTGTGGAAAGAGTGAATGATTTCAACGCATGAGAGAGTGAAAAATGATGGGCCATCCCTCTTATCGCAATTATTCGAAATTCTGTGCGTCGCTCTTGGAAACCACTACCTAAAGGTAGCACCAAGGAAAACTTCACTTCTGAGTTAAGTCAAGTCAGGTGTAACTGGCTCCTCGATAGTCACCACAACGAGAAGAACGCAAAGAATTACCACCTACATACGGAGAAATTGCAGTAGATTCGGATGTCAATGTTATCTTTTTCCAGCTTACGCTGGCTTGCTCAATGCGCAGGGCTGTGTGGTTTTCGCGGGAGGGGGGAGGGCACACGAACGCCACGGGAAGCGTGATTAAATGCGCGGAAAACAGTACCCAGTTTTCGTGAGTTTTTTAGCGCGTTTGACGCTATTTCATCATTGGACATCAGTTCTACATCCCCTGAAACCCGGAATATTGGCGAAATCCCGAGAACGAGTTTCCATGAGTGTTGCCTTTGAAGCCCAGTAGCCATGCGCCGCTATCAAAAATGTGTACAAATATGGCTGCGCGTGCCCTTTCGACTGCGGCTTCAACTTTGAAGACATCCTCCTAGGGTTAGAGGCCCGCCATAACTCACCAGATTTGGACCTTTCTCCTAAAAAAGGTGTTCCCAGACTTATCGGTTCGGAATGGATAAAGACGAACCGGCGATATCGGGGACAACAGCAATGGAGAGGATGCATATCGACTGCCTAATCTATCACATTTGAGCGATAGTTTAAATTCTCTGCCTATCCATCAACACTCATCGCTTCTCACCGTCTGTATTTTTTTTTTGAAAACTGACCGAAAATCAACAAATAAAAACTGCAAAAGAAGAGATGTGCATCGATCGCTTCCCTTAGTCACCACCTCCCACTGGAATCTTTTCACATTATTCCTGGGCGTCGGTGGTCGTGGCGATGAAGAGCAAAGAATGGGATACCCCAAAACCGGACTATCTTTTTTTCTTTCTATACCTAAGGCATACCAGTGATTAATAACAACATCAACCGAATACATATTCCACTTATGCAAAACTTTGGAAATAGTGAATGAGGTCAGACTCTGACTTTTTTCAAGGCCACCTAAATAAACTCACTCTCTCGCGGAACTGAACTCGATCCGTTAATGTTGTGTAAATCATGTTGCCCACAATCAGAAGAATTAAGGACAGAGATATGAAAATCACCACGCCTGCCGCTGTGCGAATAACGATTGCTCCGTAGTCGGGTCCTTTCTGAAAAAAGGTCTCTTACCACACTTATGTCTCAGAAGCTGGAACTCTGACCTATTGTTTGGGTTACATTCTGCTACAGAACTTGAAATTTTGTATCAGACAAGTGCTATGGGTCAATTTATGTTGATTGTATGCGTAAAAGACTACTGCCTTTGAGACCGCGCTGACAATCGTCTGGGAAGCATCCACCAGTACAGATCAACTTCATCAAGGCCCGTATGCTATGATATTCTGGGCTGGCATGCATCATTCAGATAACCCATGGGTATGCTACCCAAAACCCCCAATTTTAGCCGTTACCTGCGACCCATGAAGATGCTTACCCATGAGCGGATGGGTAAAGAGATGGGTATAGTCTACCAGACGCTGAGCGTGTGGTAAACTCTACCCTTGCTGAAGAGACGACATCACTCGGCGCTCCGTGGATGATTTGAGCCCCTCTTGACGGCAGATATTTGAGTCGGAGCATGGAATCCTCTGTTGATTGCCGAAACCACAACTATTAGTTGCATTTGCTGGCTTTTCTCTTGCGCGTGGCCAGTATTTTGACAACGATTTCTTTGAAATGGTTCTCGTGATGTTATTAGAATGTTTGCGTGCCTTTGTAAGTATGAAGTAAGGACCAATTTCAGGCACTTGACTTGCACTCTTTGCTGTTTAGTTTCAGTATCGACTGTGGAGATAGAAAAATCTACCTAGGGAAAACTAGATCACGATTATTTTAAAACGAACGCTTTCGTTGTAGGAACACAACTGTACAGTGTTTGGCAGGGAAACATAGTTGTGCAGACAGAATTTAAAAGGTGGCTTGGAATCGGATTCGCATACTCTAGAAATTCTAGCCAGGGCCTCTCGTAAGGGAGTTATTCGCTGCCCTGATCACGAAAATCGCACTACTTTTCTACCCTAACCCCGTTTTCGTGAGCATATGGTAAGATCATAGTAAGAAACAAAGAGAAAATGTCAATTCTGGTAAGGGAACGGCAGCCTAACTAGGCATCTTCCCGCTTTTCTGGTCAGAAAGCCCCAAAATTTCTTCAGTAATTGGAGAAAGGGTCAGTGAGGGTGATAAACAAGAGTATGGTATCCACTTTTTGCTGCAGCACACATTCGGCACTTATCAGGCGTTACCCATGGGTAGCGCTACCTACGATGGATAGAGCTTCATGCATCACAGTTTTACGTTTACCCATCCCTTACCTATGGGTAGCCGTACCCATGGGTATGAGAAAACCCATGGGTTCAATAATGCATGCCAGCCCTGGAGGGAGGAGATGAGCATTCCCTTCGCTGAGTAGGGGATCACGGCGGATGAAGATTGCCATCCGAGTATCCGGAAATCTCACATTTTTTTTAGGAAATCTTTTCGGACAAACCTATTACATGAAGATGTGTTGGCTCTGAATCCGCTATTATCTGGATGTAACTTGGCCAGGTAGCGCAATTCTTCATGATCCTCTACTCCGCACAAGGGATGTACATTCCCTCCCTCCAGAGGATCTTGTTTCGTGAACATACAAGAAAAAAAAACTCGTAACTATCAAGATGAGACGTGCGCGACTTGTTAGAAGCACCAATGCGCTCTCTACGCGGTGATACATCAATGGTCACTGTTTCCTAAACAGACTGTAACGTCCACGCGCTATTACGTTTGACAAGCACCTCCTGCATCTACTCTGAAGTTCACTGGCGATACATTTGGTGAGGTTCGTTTGGCAACCTCGCAGACGAGTTTGCCAACTATCCAGGCAAACGAAGCCCGTCAAATGTACTGCCAAACAAGAAGTCCCGTCAAATGTATTGCCAAACAAACCTCTCCAATTGTATCGCCACGAACCCTGCCAACTGTATCGCCGAACAAACGTGTTACTAACAGCGCAAAAATTCCGATATCGTCAGGAATCGCATAGTGATACTTACCAATCTTCGGAGTCCGCTCCCTTACCGGCTGAGCCAACCGTCGATGGCTAAACCTCCGACTGAAGCTGAATTTATAGTGCATCGGAGTCCGATCCGGTCGGATAACAAAAAATACTTATCGATTCTTCTTATCCTTCTTCCAATGAGGATCAATACGTATCTTCTGTTAACCGACCGGATCGGACTCCGATGCACCATAAATGCAGCTTAAAGGCAGCAGGAGCCGAAATCCTCGACTCCGAGCTGAGCTGCTGGTGGTGAAGTACAGACTTACCACATCACAAATGTGAAACGAACACAAACAATTATGGCCTACCTGCAGAGAAAATGGACATGTCGTCGCGAACACGCCTGGCCGTGTTCGCGCCGGTACCAGTTTTCCCCGGTGCTAAAGACATTGCGGCGGTGCGTGCTTCGATGTCGGGTGTGCGCGTCCCGCTACGAAACCATGTGAAACGTAGTCCGT
>KN768176.1:0-10130 GCA_000816745.1 Ancylostoma duodenale | reverse complement strand
CCGGACGGAGTGAATCCAGAGATAGAACCGCTGCATGAAGTAGACGTGGCGTTGCTTCGGTCCAATCAACGTCAGAAGAGGCGCGAATGATATCGCATATTAGTAGTAGAGAAACTTGGCTCCTAAACCCCCAAATTAGCGAAACATAGCGCTACTCCTGCATACAGTAATAAACCACGACTCTAAATGCAAACCACGTTTACCTTGTAAAGAATTGCACAGGCTGAGTAGTCGGCGGTAAGTATGTGCAAAGCCTCGAATAATATCCTCCATAAGCAGGCATTGGAAGAAGACGAACACCTTCCTTACTCGCATCATCGCATAATCCCACAAAACGATCACCCATCGGTGATTCTCGCATTGGCGATGATATTTCTACTATAGGATCCTACAAAGATAGGTCTTATATGTACGTTGAACCAGCAAACGATATAATTCTTCCAAAAGGAGAAGAATGAGAAAGAATAATAAATAAATATAATATAGAATACCTTCCTCAGTTCAGCAGCCTCGTCCTTCCATTTGTAGTAAGGAGGAATATCAGATCTTTCGAGAGTGAGACGAGAACTATCAGAAGATGTAGATAGCTGCTCCAGAAGAAGTGCAGCGATGCGGTTTCCTACTACGCCCGCTAATATAACGCTCACGCGCTTCGCCTGCAAAAAAATTGTGGACTAACCAAACACGAGAAATGAAAGCGGAGATCAGGGTGAGTGGCCTGTTCCGTTGACAATCAACCATGTATGAATCTTTTTTTGTTTCGAAACCAGAAGTAATTTAATCCGATTATTTTGGACCAATTTTGAGAAATACGCAAATAACTTACATATGGCAGCAGAGCCTCGTGTGACAGAACAGTGACAACGTAGATGTAGTTGAGTATGACTGGCAAATTGGCTGGGAATGATAGAGCCAGTGCGCGCCATAGTTCAGCGAGCTCGCGCTCGTGATCAGCTGCTAGACATACCGTCAGATACATTAGGTTGTTCAAAAGAAGTTGCGTCGCCTCTTCAGATCCCCACCCTCGAGGGCCTGAATTTAAAAGTAATAATTCAAGAAAAACAATAACAAACAAAATTTACCTAGCCCAAGGAAAGTAAAGGGACAAAAAATGGCTCAGATATTTAAATGTACGCATGATTAAATCCGAATGAATAAATGAGAATAGAGGAAACGAAAGGTTTGTTTCCGTGATATAATGGCTTACAAGATCTGAACCCACAAAAGAATTTGAATGAAAATGAATTAATTCGAAACAAACCTTCGCAAGCATCCTCTCCTGCTACTGGGTCAACCAATTCAATGTTTTCCACCCACGGCAATAACAGAGCGATTAAATTTGTCTGATTTTGACTTCGCGCACCCTCGAGGCGACAAGAAACCTCTGAAATCCAGAATTTTTTAAATTGCAGGCAATTATTAGGTTGGTGCATAATTAATGCGGCTTTTTTTCGTGACTTCTTTTCTTGATGAAAGTCGAAGCTTTTCAATCGAACTTTTCATGAGAACAATCCCCTCTTTCCATTTATTAAAGGCGCTATCAAAAGCCGCATCTACATCCGCTATAACATGCTTTATCTCTTCGGGAAAAGTTGGTATGCAGCACAGTCATTCCGGAATCTCAGCAAGCCTTTCAAAAATGGATCAATCAGCAGGGCTAATCTGAAGGATTGTTTATATTCACAAGATACGAGCTTCATAGATGAAGAAAGAAGAGGTTGGCCATCAAATTCCGAGCACCAAAAATTTTGGGCAGCCGTGAAGGAGGATGAAAGCTTGACAATGGGAATGCTGTCCGAAGTCTTCAACATGGACGACTCGACCATGGTTCTTTCTCTCAAAAGGCTCAGAAAAGCATGGAGATTGACGAAATGGGCCTGCCGAACACTCAGACAGGAGCAATGTTCGAATTTCCACAGATTTTCTGTAGCAAGCGAGAAGGCTCCATTTCTGGAGAATCTCGTCAATCCATCCTCCTTTCCTTCCACGGCTGCCAAAAGTTCCTGGTCGGCGAAATTTGATAGTGGAGCTCATCCTTACACCTCTGTAGGTTTGTGTCTACCCTACATGAACTACTCGAAAATTTCTCGACTTGGTTGTGTCGATTTTTCTTCAGCCAAAATTCCGTTGAGATCGCGGAATGACTGTGCGGCATCCCTACTTTTCCCGGAGTGGTCGAGCATGAAATGGTGAATATGGATAAGGTTTTTGATAGCATCGCTACTCTACAAGAAAAGAAGAATATTTGTATGAAAAAAAACCGTTCAAGAGGCTTCATTTTTTAAAGAGAAAAGAAGTTGTGAAAAAAGCCGCATTAATTATGCACCAACCCAATATAAATACAGGGAGATCAGAGGCTTTAGGCTAGATGTCAAATTATGAAAATTATTTCAATCTTACGACAATTTACGGCTGTATTAAAACGTACTAATTCACTAATGATTGCCCAATTTTTGGAAAACCATTTCCTCAATTTAATTCATGGGTAGTCCCAGCAGGATGAGAAACGTTTTTCTGCAATACCTTTTAGGCAAAACTGCTTTGCAGTTAGAGCTAAGCGCTAAACAAACATATGCAGACTGGATCGGATTATAAGACTGCAACATAGTGAATGAGTATTTTTAAGAAGCGTTTCAGGGCCGTCTTCAGAGAACGGTTGTCTTGCACCAGAGAAGGATTCCTACACAATAATTAGGCTGAAGAATAGCTACCGTCACATAAAAAAGTGATGTGGACAATGCTGTTACAAAAAAAGAAGGGATTCTCCGGATATGAACACCACTATCTCAAATGTTGCCAAAAACAAGCAAGATGTGGAACAAGCATGTTCATCACAACGCCTAAGAACGCCAAGACGTTCAACAGCAAGATTTGTGAAGTAATTGTATCGATGAAGAAAAAGAGTTAGTACATTTCAAACAAAGCGTCTTGTTAGCTATCTAACAAACTTTATGGGTAGAGGAGCACTGCAGGAATTAACGGGGAATGTATATTACAGGAGTTGAAGGCGATAGAATTACCGGGTTAACGCTGAAGTTTACTGAAGATGTGAATCAATAAATATCCTCAGTTTCATCCATCTAGGCAAAATGACGGAAACATGCATGTTTTTGAAAGGATAGCACAGGAAGCGAAAACTGTGCAAGTCAGCTACGAACATTATAATGAACGACTGGCACAGAAAGAACTGAAACAAGATGCCTGGATTGCACCGGAGATATATTTGTATTGCTAAGATCAACAATAGTGACACTCAGATGGCTTCCACACCTGAAAAGGCTTCAGATGGAGGAAGAGGAGCAAACTGTCCTCCTAAACTATTCGTTCAACTTCAAATATACGACTCAAAATAATGAACAAGTAAGGTTTGGAAGGTGGATGAACACAGACTCTAACAAAACCTCTGGAGAGAGCAATGAATAAAAAACTCCACGAAAACTTAGGAGAATAGGTTCAGATAATTACTAATAAGTTGTTTGGAATGCACTGGCGACAACGATTAGAGTTAAATATTTGGGATTGGCTGAGAAATCAAGGATGGAACGTTTCAAAATTGCTTCTGAAACAGATCCCAAAGAAGGAAGTTGTGGCAACGTGCACCACATTCAGGCTTTCAACATGGTTGAGCACAATGATTCTTAGAAGTAATACCTAGACCAAATGCTGGATTGTCTAAAAGAAGTTTACCTAATTTATGCTCACGTTGACAGAAACATAAGGGAATTCCATAGCATAACCAACAGAGTTTTTGAGGACTAGGAAGAGAAAAAAAGAATTTCCGTAACATGTCGATTTCCAAATTGAGCCTTGGAAAACAATGGGAAAATCCCATCTCAGGCATATGAAACCCATGTGGACCATGAGGCCGACGTAGAGGAACAGAAATTTACTATTAATGTTATGTAGCGTACCGCTGAATATTGTAATGGTAAGATGTGGATACGAATTGGCGAGATTTCGACAAACAGCTTGCTGATCCATAGGGAAGCAGTGACTATGTGAGCTGGTCACAACGGGAGACCTCAGCTGAACAGGTGGGGAAGAAATGTTGCCACCACCAGGTGCCAACTGCGGTGACAAAACCATGCTGCTGCAAGTGAACAGTTTTAGTGAAAAGTAAGCTCTACCTGAAATATAAGAGGGACCTCATCGACTCACTTATCCAAGAACTGTCTCTTGAGGATTTCGATCATGTGAACAGCAGCATCTGCGACATTAGGGTCACCAAGCATTGCTTGGCACAGAACAAACAGTGATATAAATTCGCATGGGAAGTCTCGTCGAGAAAACACACGAACGAGTGCTCGGAAACACTTCGCCGCTACTGCACTAGGCTGACAGTAGCATTGGGCCATAAGCCAATCGAGCAAATGGCTGGACTCGTTCAGCTCCAACATCCATGCCAGCATTTCCTCCACTTCTCCCTGCATCTGAAGAGAAAACAGATTTTGCACATGACTCAACCCAACACATATTACTTGGTAGAATACAGTAAACGGTCGAAGAGCATGCAAGGCCTGTGTTCCGTTAAAAGTTTCTTTCTTTCTCACTACAGTGTAGGTCGAAAGAAAATATAATTTAAACAAAAAAGTGAACAAAAGTGATGGACTGAGGTACTAATGAGAAACCAAGAGCACACCTACTGCAAGTAACATACCGTGGTGTTGGCGCTCGAAACAAGCTTCTCCAGCCATCCATACAAGTAGCCGTCTTCACCAATAGACTTCTGAGCTTCGAATATTCTACCACAACTGAGAAGACGTGTCATAGCCAGAGCTGCTTTCTGTTCTACGTATGATCCAACCTAAACAGTAACAATAACTACGGCTAAAAAAACATTCACAAGGAGGTTATATGTGAAACCCACTTCGTTTTCTCTGTTCTTCTTATCAGATGCGATTGTTCGGCTGCACCATCCTATGAAGAGGTAGAAAAGGCTCTGCTTCTTTTCATCGGGAATAAGATTCGCACGATTTTCTGGGCTGACGTTGTCAATTATGACGGCAACAAGTTTAGAAAAGTGAAGGCGCATCATAGTAACTACGGCTATGTCCCGGTCCTGAAAATAATGACCGAAAGTGCTAGAATCATTAGCAGCACCCATGAGATTAAAATTTGAGCTATAGAACTGACCAGGTCGCTTTCGAGATTAGCTCTCATCGAATCGATGAAGTCGAGGATGAATGGACTCAGATTGCCGAGACTGTCGATCATTGTAGATTCTAGTAAACCGCGGAACACAGCCACCTACAACCAATACAAGAAATAGCAACACAATGGATACAAATGGGAAAAATGGATGGACCTCAATGATGCGGATAATTTGAAGACGCAGTAGATCCTTGCGTTTACGGCGTCTTACATTGGTTTCCATCTGAAAGAACGTAGACCTGATATCGAACATAAAACTTGTTCAAACTAATCAGCTGATCCACGTGTACATGTAACAACACAAATTGTTCACCTTTTTCTCCATCGCATCTCTCAAGATACCACGCTGACTCAGATCCTCGAAAAATGTCTCGAACGCCGCAGCACTCATAGATCCCACTCCTAAAATCAAAACAAAATGAAGATTGGTTTCAAAATGAAGAATATGGTTATTTTCAAGAACTCACCAAGAACAACACTATCCCGGATGTCAATCATGTTCTCCC
Organism: Ancylostoma duodenale; assembly: GCA_000816745.1. Lineage (NCBI taxonomy): Eukaryota > Metazoa > Nematoda > Chromadorea > Rhabditida > Ancylostomatidae > Ancylostoma > Ancylostoma duodenale. The sequence goes on along the minus strand of KN768176.1, from coordinate 4,473 downwards.
AACGCAGCATCGCTGCGATTTTTGTGAACAGTTGCGATAGTGAAGCAGATGAGGGAATACGCGAAGAAGCACGTAGAGAAGATGATACACTTCGAAGCACGTCTGTTTCCATGCTAAAAAGTGGGCTGTTCTTTATGGTTAGATGTAAGCGGTAAATCAGCAGCAACTCACGATGAAGTGGGGCTGAAACTTCTTGAGACCAGACTGTTGGCGTTGTGCGGTGATGGAGCAAAGGCACAACATAAAACAAGATACTTCTGCCACAGAGAAAGACAGCCCTCCTGACTGAGAGCCTCCCCACACACCGACGATCCTTTGCTCTTACTCCCTCGGAGCAATGAAGCTCGGTTTTCGTTTTGTGGATTACTAGAATAGAGCTGTAATTAACTGTTAGGTTATGGAGCGTCGAGAAAAGAGATGTGGCTAACATGACTACGTTAATTTTTTTGCTTCATGCGAAATCAGGAAGAACTGTAGATGCCTGCGCGGAAAGATCGGCATTCATGTGATGCAGAGATGAGAGGACCTCAAGGAATTTCCCATGAGACGTCGGACAAATTCCAGCAACAACTTCTGAGCTAACGCAACAAAACCATTTACTTCCCATCAGAACAAGACCTAGTACTCAGTGATGAGGAAAAATCATGTCAACGTTCCATTGAACAAATATGTCATAGATTTGCAAATCAAGTGAAAAAAATATAACAGCAAGTAAAGACGGTCTAGCAGCGAAATACACATAATAGAACAAGAATCCTTGAGGTGTGTAAAATCCAGCAACAATTTTATATATTCTGAACCTCTCTCAAAGAACAATCTCATGTAACTGCGTGTAGTTCGCTTGGAGAAGATTTTCGAACGTAATAGAAGGCATATTTCTAAGCAATATGATATTAGCAAGAAAGGAACTGCAACAAGTAGAAGTACCTCAAGGAACTAGAGAAAGCATATCTAAAACGAATAAAAGGAAAACTGACCTGGGATCCACGTAAGCATTGACAGCAATCAGTCGACTGTACAAAGCTGGCCAAGCACTAGCGACAGCTGATGGGCATCTAAACACAACCTAATGCATTAGGAACGTTCCTGAAAAAGCAAGAATAGTACCGCATTAGCAGATGCTTCCTCTCTGCGTATCCACTTAGTGCACACGCCCAGGGATCCCATTGCAGGTACTCGTTCCCTTTGTCGCTGTTCACCTGTAAAAAAGAGCTGATTGTGAGACCAAATTTAGTGTGGACTTTTAAAGTTGATCACTTACAAGACAAATGTCGGTATCAATAGCGGCGATCTTTTCACATATGGATGTGAAATCCATATTCCAGCTCATCTAAAACGAATTTGTTCATTTAACAACTAGTAAAAACGTCGTTTCGAACTAACGTGACTCACGATCCCCTACTAAACCGCAGCAAGAAAACTGTAAGTGAAGAATGCTCACCCTTTCGTACATAGGAACGTGTTCGATGTATTTGCGAACAACATACGGAGTGGCTTCATCAAGGACTGTGATAACAGGCACGTCTGTGTTCTGAATGCAAACGCTATAAAACTAGTGAAAATTTTCACCACAGAAGTGAATGTGATAAAAACTAACGTCGAGTGACAAAATCGATATGATCTGTTTCACTTCCTTAAGCAGCGAGATTGCAATTTTCCTCGGCTGTGGTCTAAGAAAAGAGAGTTTTGTGCACAAAACCGAAGCTAACACGAAGAAAAAAGTATCATTATTGAAGAAACAAATCCAGAAAAAAGTGACTTACCTAATCTGACACAGCATGACAAGAGCGAGACCTTCGACAGCATGAAGCACTGAAGCATAGTTCAGCACGTAAAGTGGAGGAGCAGCGTGAACATTGTTCTCAGAAGTGAGCTCCTTCAAAAACATTAATGAAACTCAGGAAATACAGAACCTGCTCACCAGATCTTCAAACCATTGAGCTTCCAGTGCAAAAAAAGGATGCCAACAACGTGGTACTGGCGGTTTTGGAAGCAAATAATCCATCACCGCTGAATAGTTGAAGATTTCCATGTAAACAAAGCTGCTCTCAAAAACGCAGAATGCAGTGAACTATTGTTACCCAAGAATTACCAACCACCGTAGTGCAAAAATTTTCACAAAACTGCATAAATTATCAATAATTTCTCCTAAGACTTTTAGCGATTACTGATAAGTATAAGCCGTAACTACTTAATACTTTGAAAGAAAATCATGGGACCAATGTGAAGAAATGTTATTGTGGATCGATGACACACCTTTTCCTGCTCCTTCTTCTTCTCCTGCAATGCAGCAGACTTCCAGGTCATTACCATTTGGTGTAAAAGGCGAAGTGCTTCATCAAGAACGGCAGGGTAGAAATCCTGAACAATTATACGATCAATGATATCTGGCTGCGACGAAATTTCGCCACCAACCGTTAGCTGATTGTGTAGAAGAGTGATCTCTGCAATGATAATATGCTCTCTCCACTCCGGGAATTCCCCGAGCATATTTTGAAGAGTGTTTCCTGCCATCGTCCGGAGCTCTTCATCGACATGAACAGTTGTTCTGGTCAGTATGTCAATCAAATCCTGTAGAGAAGATAGAATCGAAATGGTTTCAACGAATGAGTCAAACATGTACAGCAAACCTACAGTGTAAGTCATGGGCTCGGGAAGTAATCGCGGTATAGCTGCAACACATGTTCGGAACAGATCCAGTTTTGGCTTTACATCACCTCTACAAAGAATATCATAGAAGAGAACATTTGAAGCAGCCTATGGATAGAGCAACGCACCCTAGAAGTTCGTCTGGCTCTTTACCCCTTTGTATTGCGGTCATCATCAGTGGACGACCTACCTAAACGCGGAAAGCTATCACTCTAACATGACTACCTGTACTGCATATAGCTCCAGAAGCAGTGAGAGCGAATAAGGGGGAATGGGTAAATATTAATAAAAAATGCTCAGATTAAACTACTGATATAATACGGATGGAAAGGGAGAGAATTCGGGCAAACCTGAGTGTCCAGAATACGCAGAATTGTGTCGAAAGCCTTCCTACATGGAATGTAATACTGATCGAGTCCTATGGCTCTGGCAATGTCAACAGTCAAGGGGCGAGTAATATAGGTTTTCTTCTTCAAACGCTGCATTGTTCCACTAGCAGAGGGACCTATGTTAATAGGGAACAATTAGATGAAGTGATTCAAGACAAAAAAGGGAACAAAATTTTGTAAGAACGAATTTCACACAGTAATTACTCAAAATATAGGAGAAATTTCGTCAAGATGGTAAAAAATGTCATCTGATTTATCTCACCCATCGACTTGGGCATTGCAGGTGGCTCATCCTTCTGCTGAAGTCCATCAGCAATTACCATCAAGGCTCTGATCCCGATATTCATTCGCTCAGGGTACAGTGATCTTTGCGAGCGATTGCAAGCAAGAAGATCGAAAATCACGTCCTGCAAGAAAAAAAAACAAGGCCGCTTTATAGAACCCACAATAACTCGGACTATCAGCAGAAAACAACCGTTACCTTGAAAGCAAAGTCCAGCTTCTGCTGAGCAATAAAGTGGATGATTTTGACAAAGATGTTCAGAGGTGCATCCCTGGGAACGATGCCACGATTGCCCTTGGGGAACAAACTTCCACAAATTGACTCAAGCCTCGTACGAGTGGCGGAATTTCCATCGCAATTATTACGAATCATGTAGACCCTGAAAAAGGTATTTCTAATAAAAACATCACTTCATCACTGCAGCATGTAGTCTGAAAGTCAGATAATTAGGACTGCACATACAAAACAAACGCTTCTTCCAACCAACGTACCATAGCAATCTGTACAGAGACTCCAAAGCCACTCGTGAAATCCGAGAATCCCTATTCTTCAAATTTGCAAGTGCATTGTTAAGGAATGGCACCCAATTAGATAGGAAGAATTGGCGCTGGCTTACACAAAGAAGGCATGTGAGAAGTGGGTATGCTGCCTGAAATACAGTGATGCCAGGAATGGTAAAACGAGAAATGTCCGCATAAATTACCAGTTTATGTTGCTTCTTCGAAGCCAGTTCATTTGTAGGACCATACAGCTTACCCACAAAGCTAATGAGCGCAGGTATATTAGTTTCACGTTTTATTTGCTGTAAATAGACAATTTCATGTACAACAGAGAACTACAAAAATGATGAAAAGTACCGCAGCAACTGGGAGAAGAATTTCAACAAGTAGCCCAGCAACAGCATGTTTCACGTCCTAAAAGGTATTCATCCCTAGACTGAATAATTGGCACAAAGCAAGATAAAATAAATAAAGTAAAATAATTGTTAAACCCACCTTATCTTTCACCTCAAGCAAGAATGAGCCCAGATCATCTAGGAACCTGATTCCCAACTCGAAATCGTCCACTTGGTTAGTCTGCAAAAGAATGAGTTAGGCCAAGCGACTTGATAACTAAAAATGATCACCAAGTGGGGAGAAATGCAGCAAAAAT
>KN768175.1:0-10139 GCA_000816745.1 Ancylostoma duodenale | reverse complement strand
TATTCCAAGCGGATGGCCTACAATACTTCTCACCTGATATTAACGACTGGAATATCGATTTATTGATCGGATCTACGTTCTTTCTCAGTCTGACTGTACAGTTTTGCAACTCAATCTTGACATCAGTTGACTATCCTGGACAAAATGATAATGATAGTGGTGATAAGCATGTGAAATAATCCCCCTCTGGGAAGATTCCGAACATTCTGTGATATGCTGTATTCACTGTATGCCTACCGTAATCCTACAAAAAACGACGTCACGATACAAAATGAGCACGATATTCAAAGAAATACTTTTTATGCGTGCAGAAAAATCGGGTTACTTCCTTGCAGCGGTCTGAAATGCAGCATTGCCAATGTGTTGTGCTGCAAACAACATCTTCATTAGTTTCAATCCTCTCGCGTATCAATAACAACTTGTTAACTAGTAATTGCAACAAGCGAAAAAATTTCAATTCGAACTAATTTGTTAGGGAACGTGTGGTGACACGTCATTAGGGATTAACTGCTTAAACGAGACACCCACCTGCCGTCTGGAACACAACACATAACTACAAAAAAGTGCACCCAACTAATCCTCAGCTCTGCTACCTTAAGCTAGGCCGTCTGCTTCCTTACAAGATAAACATTGAAAAAAAAGAGAATGGTTTCGATGTGTGTTCTTTGTGTGAAGAATCAGTCTTCCTTTTTTTCAATCCAGGCAAATTGTTTTTCCGTGAACAGGGGGACAGAGTATAAGGAAAAGGTAGTAGAAAAATGTAGTGAACTTCATTGAAGCCTTCAGTTTTTAGATTTAAGTTCCGTATTTGAGGCTCAGGCAAATGATGCCAGCATTTTCCACGTCGTCACTGCTCATTTGCGTTAGGCATCATGAGAGTGCTCACGTATATGATTGCTGAAGGTTCTTTTAAATTTGCCCTTTAATTGCCATCATTACCGCTTCTGATGATCGTTTGCAGTAGCGGAGCATAATTTCCGCAGAGTATTCACCCTTTTTATTTGCCCTTTTCCACGAATGTTCGTTGGAAGGTTTTAACCATATCGCTTGCTGAAAGGGTTTTGTTTATAAAATGTTGGTATCAGCGAGAACGTTTTCTGCCTACCTGCAGCGGAGATTTATTATCGTCACCAGGAGGATTGTGGCCGTCAGGCTATGTAGTTCAAGATGGAATGGACGAGTTTCCTGCGCCGGAATCCATGAATGTTTCTGGGAATGTTGCAAAAAATTCGCCTTTTTGGAGTGTACGAGTTTACTGGGCAAAAATGGATACACCTTGTTTCAGTAACTAGCCCTATTCCGCTAACGGTAATGTTGGCAAAATATTCCACAGAACTCCTGTTGTTTGAGAAACTCGTCCACTTTATATGAAAAAGCTCGGAGCTTTCACGGGCCCACTGGACAGATGTTACTGTGTTTCACTTTCCCCAGCCTCCACTTCCTATGTTTACTGTGATGACAAAATCCAGCGCATTTGAAGAAGAAACTGGATCACTGTAGACTTGTAGGTTGGCTGGCGCCTTCTCAGAAATGTTCATGAATCCCGCCCGTAGTGGATGAACGGAAAGATTTTCATCACCCGCTGTGTGGATCCTTCCTGCCAATGAACTTTTCTCAACTATACGTTGCTATTTTTGAATATCTTGACATAACTGTTGTTCCATTAACTTCCACATCATCCACTCCGAAGAAATCAGCGCTTCCTGCGAAATTATTCGTTGCGACGCGATTTCTTCGCTACCTTGTTATCTAAGAACTTTCCAAACTGAACTTAGTTTTCTCGCGCGGGACCTTGGAAGATTCCCGGTGACAAGCTGTGAGAGCGGGGAAATAGCCATGCCTCCTTCCCGGCGTTATTCCATGAATACGGGCACTGGCCGGGACTCTGGTCAGTATAATTGCACAATTATTCGAATGAAATCGATTTTTCGAATGGACCATTCGAATGATGGAATCCATTCAAAAGTTCGCATATTCGAAAATCTCATTTCCTGAACCAAGATGGATTTTTCTCATTTCCGAATTTATTCGATGGTTCGGTGAATCGAATTATTCGACATTCGCTCGTTCGAATAAAAGTGCAAGTATACTGGCCAGCCATTGGTGAATCTGGCTAAGGCTGGCTCCTGGATCTCACACTTGCACTCAGTTTCGGTGGATGAATGGTTTGAAACTTTACGTAGATGTGGGGCATGAAACATATCAATTCACTGAATATTAACTTACTTTGCTTACTACTCAGTAGTAACATTTAAAGCAAATTTGTGGATTCTTCAGTGCCACCTATCGCAAAGCTATCAAAATTCTTACTGCTTGCATGGATGAGGTTGCCAGATCGCAGCTGAACGTGTTACAACTCGAGAAATCTGAAGTTTTTGAAGTTGGCGTAAAATCATCAGAACAACTGCTCGGACTGCTTTTTTTCTCAGAGGACAAAAAACGTTTCGGGTGCTGCCTTCCCCTTTTTCCTCATCTTCTTTTCTTTCCCTAGCTCATTTTTTCGCTTCCTGTTAGTTCTATTTCTCAAGAAGCGCACAGAATGTATTGAATATCGTGCAAATAAACCATCTGAGTTTTTCAAAGTCATATGAAATTTGCAAGATTATTTTTTGAACATATGACAATAGCGACAATAGCAATACAATGCTTCTATTCATTTTCGCTCAGGTTGTATGTAGCTTTTCTTGAGAATAATTTGTAACACACCGAACAATGGTTTTGTGTGCCTACCGTCTCCCCTAAGCTTTTCAACTTCCATATATTGTTTCCTTTTTTTCTGACTAATCTTTTAGTCGTAATAGCATTATTGCACATTTCTTTCAGATTCTTTAGTACCGTCTATATCATACGAATTATAAGTTGCAAATGGCCTTCAGTAATTAGAAACATTCCAGTTATCGAAGAAATCACCTGGTTGATATTGGATCTTAATTTTTGCCTTAATTAAGTTCAATTTTATTTATTTATTTGTAATGCGCCAAAGTAATGTTGTGCAATAGCCACCTCAACACAATACAGTCAAAGGCACTGAAATAAAGAAGTAAATCGATGTAAGACAGAAGAACCTTAAAGAAATAGGGCACAAGCTTCGATGACTGCACTTCTCGATGTACGAGGTCACATTATTGAGATGAATCCGAATTAATTTAATATTAATATTCAATAAATTAAATACAATCCATCAATCCAGCCGTTTTCCAAGGGTTACAGGTATTTCTCTTCGATTTTTTGTGGAGCTGTTCTTGTGCTTTCGTCAAGTTACCCCAGTTTCACCAAGTAATTGGTGCGTACACGGTTAATAATGGAACACGGATGGTGTTGGGTAGCAGAGTAGCTTAAGGCTGTGAGAAACGCTAGATTTCTGCATAATTTATTGTTCAAATATTCAATATGTTGAATACAGGTCCTGTCCAGGCATTCTGGGACAACAACTCAGCAAATGAAAAATTATTCTTAGTGAGTGCTACGTCCTAGCAAAGGGAACGTGCTGCACGTGCTGCAACCATTCAAAATGAGCTCTGACCACCTTCTACTGGGCTTAATCGTCCACAATTGGCCGAAACTTTAGTCCTAAGAAGATGGTAGTACAAGATGTTTCATTGCTGAGCTGTTGCCATGTTTTGTCGAGTTTTCTGCTCCGGTAACGGGAGCATGGATTAAAAAATCTTCTACTTACAAGGTTTCGTCGAAAGATTCCTCTTCAAAACAGTTGGTCTTTGTCTCACTTCTTACATAGGGTAGACAATTAGACACACTAATGACGCAACATTTTTGAAAGAGACGTTGAACAAGACCATTTTCTATGCATTGCCAATTGACTTTTTTCTGCAAGAGCGAAAGGCCGTCTCTAATGAAGTTTGTCTTGCTTTTTACACTAGCTTTCTCTGGACGCGTTTCCTTCACCTCAATTTAGGCTCACTATTGTGAAATAGAATTTCGAGTCTTCGTTTGTACCATTACTGCAAGGAAAAGAAGGCATATCAAAGTGTTTCATTAAGTTTCTTGAGTATTTCCTCCTCCTACATGTTCCTGCACCGCTTTAACATTGTTGAAAGTAGATATGCTTCCTGCCTGCAGCATCGGAAATGTCTCGAAAAGTGCATACATTCTGGAATCCGCCTCATCCTGTTAGTGGAAACTTCTTGAAATCACAGTAAAGTCTTCTAGAGAACACAACTTGCTGAAAGTTCTGACTAACGAAGGCACTTAAGCAGGAAATGGCGTACAGCAACGCAGAACATAGATCCACTTAGTTCCAAAATGTTTCTGCATTTGTCTTTTAGCGCCTGATAGAAGGCTGGGTGGCCAGAGGTACTACACTGGGTGGCCCAAAATTGACTCAAAACTTGGTAACACCCCATACGCCCTCCGCTTGTTTGATTATTCTTCGGTTTCTGCACCATCCAGGAATCCATCCGTATTTGCGTTTTTATCATCTCCAGTTCTTCATTTCCATAAACTGCAATTACATACTGAGAAGAATTTCTAGATGAGTCTTGCTAGCAGCTTTCGCTCTACTAACACCAACTTTTACGGCAGTGGTGCTTCGAAACACTACGCTTCGGAATTGCTGAGACGGTCCAAAGAATTGACCTATCAGATGATGCAAAGTGCTGGGAACAATTTTTAATGAAAGTTTTAGTGAAGGGTGCGGTACATTTTGCAGGAGAGTTAAAAATTTTAATAATTTTGCAAGTAATTCTCAAGCTCCGTAAATCTTAATAGGATTTATGCAATTTTAGTCATTGATTTGTTTCTACCAACATGCTACCATTTCTGGACTGCTCACGGAAACAGGGATGGCTCGTACAACTTGTTCAATTTTCGATGTAACGCGATTTCGTGGTCCAAGGGGTAATATTCAATAAAAAATAGAATAATAATAGATAATATTGTTGATTACCTCCCCAGAACTGTTTACCCTTAATTCATTTGGCTTAGAGTGAGCTTGACGATATCGCCCGCGTGCCATACTTAAAAGCAGCACCCGCTCAAATCTTCGTGTCGGAAATTTTGCTTGATCCAGGAGTTTTCAGGATTCTAGAACTCATATAGAACAGTGAAATAGCGATAAACTCGCAACAAATCCGCGAAATTAGAGTTTTCTCTTTGATGCGTCTTGTCGCGCTCCACTGACACTCGTGAGTCCCGTTACACAGGCGCGGTCATACGCGCTAAGGAATGTGACGAGTCTTCGTTAGCTGGCGCGTCATGGCTGCGAAAGCACCAGCAACGGAGCTGGGTTCACGATTGCGATTCGGATTTCCTTATAAGTGAGTCATGATTCTTTTTGTTCGTTTAACATTTATGATGCGCTCCCAGTGTGCGTCACCACTAGGATTTTAACTCGGATTCAAGGATTCCGACGGCTGCTGCTTTTAACCTAACACCCTGGCGCCTGTGAAGCAGCAGGTCGACTATATTCTGTAATCTAATGTTTATGTCCGTTTGCTGCTTAGTAGTGAACACTAACGGCCACTCTATTTTCATGAGCAGTCCAGGAATGGTTCCATGTAGGCAGGAACATATCAGTGACTAAAATTGCATAAATTGGGAAAATTGCAGTTCCTGTTTTTTTTTTGGACAAAAAAAATGCAAAGAAGGCTGCTCGCCCTTACTTTCAGTTCTCGAGGAAGTGGAGGAAATCGCCAATTCTGCGCTGCAATTGTTGGTTTAGTGCTTTTTTAACCACCATAGATCTCGACAATAGGAATGTGCGTACGTACTGGTAGTGAAAAGAAAAACATTCCTTGCTCCTAAATATAACCTTTTATAAAATCCGCTCCGATTTCGTAAAGGATTTTGGTGGACAATGACTAGTGCTCTATTCATAGTACTGCATTATGTATAATACTTAGCCGAATCCAAGGCTATTATTACAGAATTCTGAATATGAGAGTTCTACAGATCGCCGGCTCAAAGAAAGCACTCTCGGAGTCTTCATGTTTGGGATACCGCCGGATTTCCGGCTTCTGACGGCCAAACAGCTCACATCCGAAGAAGAAAAGAAATATTGCAAGACGAAACCCCTGAAATTGTAATGCTGTCCCCCGAGCGTTTGAATTCTGAGGAAAGAAATTCATGAGTTCCGCCATCTGAATGCCATGGATGCTTTCCTGGAGATGACCGCGCCTACTTGAGGTGGGTGCATCGTCCACCAGAAGTCCATATCAACAGGCCTTCCACGGTCTTCGTTGCAATATCACCTTAGGTACATGACGATTCCATGTGTTCTATTCACTGTCATCATTCACTAACGACTAATTACACTAGACAGAAATCATCTTAGAGATGGAGATTATTTTCGTGAAAGCAGCCTCAAACTTACCTCCGACACTCCTTTGTCACATCCCAAGGAACAACAATCAAATGCAGTTTACAGTTCCAAACGTCTTTTCGGTCAAATAAAGACTCTGAAGCTTTTTTCTTGCATACTACGCTTTGATTAAGGCGAGCCAGCCAAAAACTAAGCTGAAAAGAGTTTGTGAAAATAATATGATGATACTGCTCAATACCACAAACAAAGCCTGATTTTGATAATTGTCCATCCAATACAAGGGTCCAATTTAGGGACATTCATTCAAAACTTTTCCACTCATCTTGAAATTTCTATTTTCGGCTTGTAGCTGTATAGCTATAGATGTCATAGCTGTTCGAATAATTCTTTTGCCGTTCCTTTCTCATACGCCTGAAGAGGTTTCGCTAGTAGGTAAGGAGTATGTAATTTTCTATCATTAAAGCTCTATTCACTCATTTTCAAGGGCTTTGCAGAGGAAGAGAGAAAGAAAGAGTTACAAGGCTTCCTGTTATCCTTTTGCTTGCTTCGATAACCATAGAAAAGATTCTCATATACGCCCGCCGGAAAACCTCTTATAACTTGATCAGCTTAAAAATCCACTTGCTAACTTCAATACGTAGTGTCAATTCCGGAGACGATTATGTCTTTATATGAATACGTAAATGAAGTATTATGAATAAGATGTCATTTTTTTTTGCAAAACGAGTCCTCATGAATCTTCTTGATTATTTTTTTTTTGAATTTTCTTAGCAGAACCTTGCTAGTCTTCAATTTTTACTCTTTACTCAGGCAATTTTCACAACCCATCTGCTAGAATTCATCATGCATGATCCTTTTATGGGAGGCGTATGCCTACCAAAAACTCACTAGCACATGGTTCCAGAAAAATGCTGTTGGTCCATACGTGGAAGCTCTCGGTCCGCGCATATTGACTTTTAGATCAAGCCATTTGCTCCAGGCACGTAAATACTTTTAGTTCAGGTGTGAGAGTGGCAGTTCTGCTGGATTCGCTGATGTGCTCTAACTCAGTGGTGGACTCATTAATGTGCTTGAATTTAGTGATTGCCTAGATTTTATTAATATGTATGTAGCTCTAGAAGTGATAAAGATTGTACAACGCTGAGTATTTGGAGAAGGGGTAGTTGACAACTTCTGTTCCCGGACCATCTTATCAGCAAAGAAAACTGTGGCGAAGGCTGCAAGACCGAAATTTCAGCTGGAATAAAAGCAAGGTGTTTGTTCTAGCAATCCTGGAGAAAATGCTTGTTAAAATATGGAATTATGACCACAATCGTGATCGATCATTCAAGAAGGGTTTTGAAGCCTCAAGTTCATAGACCACCGTTTTCTGGATCTTTAGCGCTGCAGCTGGTGGAAGAATGCATCGCTTCGCCTTTGGTTCCTGAGCCTTTGTGGGGAATTTTCTGCTAATTGTTTGTTGTTCTGTTCCTCTGTAAGGATTCCATTAGTATAATCCATAGAACATTAGAAGCAACATCATTGGTTTTTCAGCAGAGCTTTGGTTCAGATAATATTATCCAAAAGATCTTTGTCACACCACTGAGAGCTTAACAGATGTTGTTCACATTCACAATATTCAGGAACTGCTATATACGTACCTCTTGCTACTATATATTCTTCTAGATATAACTGCTGCGTCTCGAAATTGAAAGATGATAAGATTGGTTAATTAAGTGTTCAATATAATTAGACGTTTAATAAAATCAAACGTATTAGTAATACATTGAAAATGCTGTAAATTAGTCGTTGCAAATAAAGTAGGATATTAGGTTGCTGTGGAAGTTTTGTCGTTCATTTTTCTTATCGACTCTATTTTTTTGCCACAACTTTACCATTGTAGCCTTGACGAGCGAAAGAATCTCTATCGTACCCCCTGTCGCTTTGTGTACAGAACACGGAGACTGCGAAGTGGAGAAATCGGCGACTTCCACTTAGAGATCATATTTGGCTTTTTTTGTGTAGAAACAGTTTCTGGAGCTGGCTAAGGTGACATCTCATTTTTTTCGGAGCTGACAAGGGTAAATTTCTAAGAAAATGTTGGTTTTGAGCCGTTTCCCGGCAAAGTTCTTGAAATTTACAGCAGATCTTGGAAGAGGATCTTGGCCTATATTAGCCGCGCAGGAAATGAGTCTTCAGGCATCTACAGCGTTTTTCTAGTGAAGCGTTTGCGACTTCCAGGACTAAACAACAGCTAAAAAATGGCTAATATTCTGCTTCAAAATAGAACCACCGACTGGATCGTCTAACAAGAATCCCAGAGAAAAAGCAGAGAAAATGCTTCAAAAAGCTCTTATCTGCCCTAGAACAGAAGCCGTCAAGCCAGAGCTCGACTGTGGTGGTGGTCTCTTGATCAAATGAGAGGAATGCGTTCCAAACCAAAGTGCTTGTGGTCTTCTTGGAAAATTGTGTGAAAAACGAAAAATTTAAGAGATGGTTCCTATGAATTTCCAGGCATTTCCTGCCTTCTAACTGCAACGGAAACCCAGCAAACCTATACGTAGCAGGGAAACTCAGGATTTGCTCTAAAAGGCTAGTGCTATAACTTGTTATTAAATGAGTTGTAGGGAACACTATAGATTTTTGCAGAAATAGAAAATATCATTCTCTTGCACCAACCTATTAGTAAAACATAGCCGTGGATCTACATATGTTGATGTTAGTTGATTCCGAATCCGTCACTACTTTTTCCCTCTTTTGTTCGAAATTAGCGAAAATTGTATATCAAAAGGCAAGTATTACATGTATACTACGGTGATGTTAAGTGCTCTCACATATTCCGTTGCTGCAATTTTTTTTTCTGGAAGGTTGCAGAGTCTAGTTTTTCCTCCACTTCCTTTCTGGGATTGCACGCAAACTAACGCCGCTGGCTGAATCGGAATCCTAGCAATAACTGCATATTAGCTGCAAATGCAAACTGCAGTATGGAGAATTATCACGCAATCTCATCCTGCATCTGTATTCGTTATTCATAGCGTTCGCGTGCTTAGAACTTTTAATTCTGCAATTTTACATCAATGCTCTCATACATGGAGAGTCGCTAAAACGTGCACGTCCTTGCATTGCTGTTTTCACATAATTTATTCTGGGAAACGTTCAGAAATCAAATGTCATCTGAGTAAAGTTGATTTAATTAACATCCGAGCCCGTGCAAATAAGTTTTTATTTCGTCGAAGTCTCATGCACCGAGAATTAATCGAGTTTCGTAGCGAGTTGTCCGCTTTTTTTTGAGGGGGGGGGGGTCTTTTCGTGATGTTATCGAAATGAGTGCTAACATAAGCATTGAGAGTTGAGATGGTGTATAATCACCTTGCTTGCTTTTTTTTCTCACTTTGTTAGCTTGTCCAAAAACTAGTTCAATTCTGAATCAGTGATTTGGTCTTTTGAGCAGTTCCTTGTGGGCAAGAATCTTTCTGTACCTTCGAGGTTTCGGCAAATAACTTGTCAATATTTCAACTGCATTGTCCGTGAGCACCATCACTTATATTTATCATTACATTTACCAATTACTTTCCTTTATATAACCTTTGTTTGTCGTCAGCACCACTATTTGCGCACTGTATATTACTGATAATGTCCTACTGTGTCTTCTAACTTGTCCTACTGTGTCTTCTAACTATGTTCTTCCATATGTGCCCACATGGCCTGTCCATCTATTGATAAATAAACAGATAAATAAATAGTTAAATAATGTTTATCGTTATACCGTAGTTACGTGCTACTCTACTACTTCTTAATACATATTTCTTGGTATTCTATTGCTGAATTCTGGAGCCGGTCAGCTAGCAGGGAAGTACGTGCATTGAGAAAACCAACTTTTTTT
>KN768174.1:0-10152 GCA_000816745.1 Ancylostoma duodenale | reverse complement strand
GTTGAGCTAGACAGGCACGCCATATTTCACCTCTTAATTCGAGAGATTAACTACTTTGTACTCTTCTGCCGTTGCGGTTGCTCCATTAATAACGTCTGAAGTTCTGCTATACTGAAGCCGCCTCATTCCGCTGGGAAAAAGCCAGGCGGATTCATCAGCTGGTTGTAGTTCTTTCACTTGCACACAATTGTTATGAGGTTCTAGGATGCTGTGAGGTTTAGTGACGATTCCTGCAGGTTTCGTTGTACGTTGTATTATACACGTAAGGATAATTTTCAATGAAAACCAAATGTCAAAATAACAACGTTACCTGGATATCTTTTAGCAACTATTGCGAACAGTACCATAGTGCAAGTCGTACGACTTCATATCTACAAGAAAAATAGAAAAAATTTGGTATAAATATAGAAGAAAAAAACTCGAAACAGTTTGCAACAGTCCGGGGACCGCGTGCATCACTTAGACGAAAAGCGTGTTAACTCCTAATAAATTTACACATCGTTAACACAAGCGCAAGCACGTTTACCCTGGGTAATCTTAGTGACGAATCTGGGTCCAGGCAATAGTTTCTGTATTTGTGTTGCTCCCAATAGAAGACAAGGACCACAACATTTTTCTGTATTTGTATTGAGGTTGTTGAGCCTGGTGAACGTGTTGACGTCAGCATTAACGATGGGTAAATTGACATGTTGTTGGGTAAACCCTATTATGTATTGAGACCCTGAACAATTTTTGTTCCAAATGTTACCAGAATAATAAGCTGAGTAGACAGTGCATTCTCAAGATTGTGGATTCTGAAGAGCTCATTTAAAGCACAAGTCTCTTGGAGCAAGTGAAGCCCTAGGCTACTGCTGTTATATGTACTGTCACCTTAGTGCAGTGGCTAGATTCATGAACGTTCCTGGAAGGTTGTGATCTTTACGCTCTTCTACGAGTTTCCCAGGAAAAATATGTAAACTGCTTCCAAGCGACTCTCCTCGTTCAGCGATAATAGTTGCAAAAATGACAGGGTATCACATTTTGACGGAGAAACTCGTCCATGTTGGATAACCATGAAGACTTCCAAGAAACTTCCATAAATCCCACAATAGGACCCATTGTAAAGAATCTTGGCCGCAAAATATAGGGAAGAAACAAGGAAAGCGCAGAATTTCTGATAGCAAGCATGAACATCTTCTGTCATCCACCAGTAATTTAAATGGATTGCGACTAGGAAAAAAGTTACAAGGAAATGACCAGAAAGGCAGTTTTGCTGTGCTGTGGAGCGTGCTGCATGCGCAAAGGGAAGACGATTGTATAATTGCTGCGGCCGCATATATTCAAGGCTAACCGAAACATAGGCCATTGCACGAAGGAATGAAGCGTTCCAAATAATTTGCGGGCATATTCCATTTGACCGCGATGCAATGCGTACCACTCAGAAACACGTGAAAAAGCATTCACAGCACATAAGGAGCAGTTACATTAGCAACTAACTTATATCAGCTTACGAAGGTGGGTGAAAATGTTCCGAGTATCCAGGACTTCGTGTTTTCCAAACTCATCAATACCACTGCTTCCTACCAGCAGTTCGAATGAAACGATCTAAGTCTTGTTTGCTTGTAGATTCTTGGCTGCATGCTTCCATTCCGAATACTCCAGGAGAACTAATCCCAGGGCTGGAAACAAAAACCTGAGAGAGATTGAATAAGTTATGCGGGGTACGGAGGAAGCGTAATGACTTATCGATATTATATAACTTGTTTCCGTTTCATAGTCATTCTGGGGACTTGAGGAAGCTTACCATCTCCATAGGGTTGTACACGAGTAAGAGAAACTTACCTGACCAAAATGGCAATCATATCATTGAGGGATATGGGTTTTTCAAAGGTTCCTTACCATCAGAATTGGAAGCATCACTAGATTTCATTGGATGTCACAGAAAAGACGAGACCATGACATTTCACTCTTGAAATCCACCTTCCAGGATTTTTCTTCTCGTCGCAGCGATGGCAAAAAGCACATCAGCAAGCAAGGCAGCTTGTCACAGTAGGCACTGAGCACGTCAATGCTTGGAAACTGTCTCGAGAAGGGTATCGTGGGTGCTTGGTGGCTCTTTGCACACAAAAATCCTCCTAGAAGAAGTGGGGAGAGTTCATATGTGTAAATTCATCACATGGATGCCACTGCGATCCAAAGGAACCTCCAGGGACATTTTCAAGCTGGTAAGTCGGAACATTTACCCAACAACACTGATGCACACCATGGAGAACATCATCCAGTCCTTAATACAACAAACCAGATGATACGAAGTATAAGCCCCCTGCTATCTTTAGTTCTTCTGTGGTACCCTCATTTCATACTTAACAGCGTAGGGGTGAGGTTATCAAATTGCTCGTGTTAAGATGTATTCAGTGTCAGCTAAGTTTTCGAATATAGGTAACATTCACCACTGGTTTCGAAGTCGAAAGACTTGTCGACTGTCAGCCATTTGGTATTGTTATTGTTCTTTTGCATGTTTGTTAGCTTGTGACCAGAAAGCAATTTGTTGGTAACATTTAGGTTTGAAAAAGGCGTTAATGCCGAAAGCTAACCAGTAAACATATAAGAAAGAGGAGTCTTCAACACATATACAAATACAAAGAACAAACCAGATGTATCTGTGACGAGGTCCCTAGACGATCTATTGTTGGATCGTATATGCATGTCATTTTCTCTTGTTTAGTCTGGGAAGATCTTTGCTAACTACTGCGTCCCCCTCTTAGTCTCACCTACAAACGTTGGTCCATGATGCTACGACGCTGACCTCCGCGAAATTTGTATAATGAGCGAAAGGATGACCAATGCTTCCTGTGCAGCTCAAATCTGGATGGGAGGCGGTCAAGACGTACGTCGCGACCCGACCGCTTATGCTTCTGAAGTCCAGGTTGCTCTTTCAAATTCCACGCACTAAATGAGATCGGTGACCTTCACAGTTGGTGGGTTTCGATAGCATCAAATTTTTCCACTCAAGCTTAGAAAACTCGTTAATTTCGCAGCACTGCTCGTAATTTTGAAGGCTGCAGCCGTGTCGCGCACATGAATTGACCAATCACAGCCCAGTGGCGTACCTCTTGTCACACAGCCAAATTGGACTGCAACATTTGGATTTGTGGACATCACGGTTGCGAACCGCTCTTCAACTCATACTTTTTCATTCCTTCGTTTTTTTCCTCATTAGGGCTTTCTCGCAACTTCGAACCTACGATCATGATCTCTGTTGGAGCTGTTTTTCGGCTTTTCTTGCTCAAAATGTTTTCACACCCAATGCGGCATTGAGTTTCACAGATTTTAGTACATATGCGGGTTTCGTACAGCCTACATTTTTCTGTGTTTCACGTCGTTGTGTTCTGTACATCTAGTTCTACTTATCTTTTTCTTGTTCTGGTTTTGTTTTTATTTCGCATACACATCTTGAATGTATTGGTGAATAAATAAAACCCGATTGTTCGATTGTGGAACACTAGGCTTGGTACTCAACAGTTTCAAATACAATTGTTTGCTTACAGTGGCGGCCACATATTTAGCACACCCACGATTTTGGAGCACAGAATTTCCTGCGTATCTCAGCCCAAGGATGAGCAATCGAAACTGACTTCGAATATGTGTTGAGGCTCTATTGGAGCTTCCTTATTCTTGCTTACCACTAGCACGGAGTCAGTAGGAGAATAAAAATAAATTTTTAGTTTCGTCAATCTTCTCAAACTAGCTATAAAAGTTCGTCTGCTTATGGAGAGAAGTGAAGTGGTAGATTGAATCAGGCACCTCTCTGCTTAACATTCTGCTGTGAAGTCTATTAACGTAACCTCCGTACCAGCTGACCCAGGGACACAAACGAACCGTCAAATTTACCGGAAATTTCATTTTATTGAAGCTCGAAAATATAGCAAGCTTTGGAATTTTTTAGAGTACCTGAATGCCTGCCAGCAGGCAAATCAGAGGAGAATCATCAGCCAGAATGGATGTTTTGTTTTCGTATTCACCACAAATCTTTTTTTTTTGCATTTTTTAGCTATGTCGACGACTCGTGTTCTTCCAGAGGTGAAAAACTGCGCATCAAAACCAACGTAGCAAAACGCGCACTAATATCGCGAATAGAATCGCATTTTCCCTTGACTTGATGATACCGACTAGTAGAGAAACGAAAATATTTTCAAAAGTACTGCATTTCCAGCTCCAAATGCAAGGAGTGAGTGCAAATCTGTTGAGATACATTTCCTTGAGGAGTAGAGTAGAGGTTAGAAAGAGAATGTTGTGCCTTATCACATTTTCGCGTACTGTACTGATAACTCACTCCAAGTTTGAAATACGGATTTTATATTTTCATCAATTGATCGTTCAAAATTGGCAGCGTGCTAAATATGTGGCCGCCACTGTAAGTGGTGAATGAATGTGTCCAAACGTAAATTTTTGGTGAACGTCTGCAAGGTGTCGACATATTGGAGACCATTATAAATCTTAGTCAAGTCCAGCATAGCATTCAGACGGTGAGCCTGTTACAGAGCAAAATAAAGAATATTTCTTTTCATTCATATCAATATCATTGGCTTGAACCTTCTGAAACGACGGAGCATATGTAACTAATCACGTAAACATGTACCGACTTAAAAAACGTGCCTTGAAATCTATCATACCTACCAGGGTGTCATTTTAACCCCGTTCTTTACGGTCAGCAGTCTCTTTTTATAGGTCGTACAGTTCTTCTTGAAGGGACGTTCAGGAGAGATGGACAAATTGTTCCCAACAGGTGTCCTCCGTTGAAAAAAACCCGAGATCGACCATCTGATCACGAAACCAATCAAAGGTGGCATCCATATCAGGATCATGTTGGTTACCTGAATTTCATAAGTACAGTGGGAACCGATCTGAGCGAGTGCCAGAAAATGGAATTTAGCTTTGTTAGGGTAATATTCACTAATTGATTTTATATTGGAGTTAAAGGTTCCAGCTTTTTCTTATCTCTAAGGATCAGATTGCCCAAGAGGCCTAGTGCATAAATTTTTCCCCTCCCAGTTGCTCCACCTCAAGGATTTCAACAAAATCAATGCAGCTAAATCATTACCTGCATCAGTATTTGTTTATTATATCAATCAGTCTTCTTTTTGGCTCTCCCTCTCAACTGCGCCCTCTTTCCAAGCTTTTGCCTGTACTTTTAGTGGCTTTCTGTATTTATTCACATGTTTTACTTGAGCTTCCACTCCGATGTTTATGCTTCGCCTATTCTTCTGGAATCTATTCTTTACGGGACGCTTTATAATGTATTTAAATAAATAAGTAAATGAACCAATTCGAGAACTGAAAATGTAATGCAGTTTAGCCACCTACCGTAACGTAGATACGATTGATGGTAATGATCGCTTCATCGCTGCTCTCCCATAAAATGTACTTCTCGCTGATGAGGAAGTAAGTCCAGCTTATGACATTGTTCACAAATTGTATTAACATCTGTAAGATTCCATTATGTCAATATCAAACATAAACAAATCAAAATATGACGCAAATTAAATTTCTCTGTACTTGTTGTTGCATTTCCAGAACCATTATCATCATGACCTAGTGACTAGGACGATGCAAAACAGTTGACTTATTGCCAGTTGACCCTGCTTTGCAGTTGTTGGTTAGTCATGTATCCGAGAAGCTTCTCCGATATGACGCGATCTCTACTCTGAGCAGTAATAACATCATCATACAACACCATAGTGGTTATCACGTAGCAAAGAACTGATTGCAGATTCAATCGGAACGTGAAGCGGAAATAGATACATGGGAGGTATACAGGGACATAGTAGCGCTAACCATATGGTGGTCCTAACAAATGAAGCAGATTGAATATGCCATTATGATTTCCATGAATTCTAGTAACAATCTGTGTGGTTGAAAGAACGTACAGGTTTGTTTAACTAGCTGAAGGAACATTCTAGCTTTCACCATCGTGAATGCGGAACAAAATGGAGATAACGCAGTGGTAATGAGAGGAACAATGAAGCTACTCATCCATCAGAAGATTTCGAAATTGGAAAAAAACCGAAACGATCATAAAGCAAAAAAATAAAATAAATAATAAAATAAATAAATAATAAATAATAAAGCGAAAAAATAAAGCTTGGCAGCGAAGTTCTCTGTCCAGTTGAAAAGCAAAAAAAAACGTGAAAGAAACACATACCAGCATTAGTAGCCCAGCGGATAGCTTGTTTTGCATTCTTCTGACTCTACCTGAGGTGGTGATATTTCTAAAATGTCGGTAGATGATGACATAACACACAAATACTGGTAGAGCTTCGAAAGTGGTGAGCAGCATTGATATGAAGTCCAGTTCAACCTGTAAACTGTCTGTTTCATTTCTCAAAGTTGTGATGGGTGGAGTAGAAAAAAAAGAATACTCGTTCGATATACATGATCGCGAACGAAGTGGCATGAGAAGCCAGCGATATGAAAGCGACAGTGACGAGAAATATGTGAGCAAATCTTGGCCTAAATCAACCGAAAAAAATTGATGAAGCTTTCGACATCATGGAGGTTGTGTGCAAAGGAAGGGGGTAAAGAGGGAAGCGTCCTCGCGCCAAGAAATTTTCCAAGGTTATTTATCATATATATGTAAACTTGTATTATCTTGTTTTATGTTCCTTATTCACTCATTTCTTTAATACTTATTGTTTATTGTATGGACGTGAAATTCATCGAGTCATAAAATCACTTTTCAAATTTCGGCCGGATAAGCCGTTCTTGCGAAGTCCCAGCTTCTTTTTTTCACCCTTGAACCCTTTTTTTTCAGTTTTGAACAGACAAACAAGTGACTGCAATTAAAAAATCGTCTGCCTTGCCTCGCAATGGTGTAAGTCCTATACATACTGAAAATGGATAGCAGACTGGCTTCTATACGTATGACGACTTGCATAAGAATCCTCAACACGGTGGCAGTCTGTTGCGAAATCGGGAGAAATGGCAGACCGAAACTTTCGAGTTCGTCGCTATATACCTGAATAAGTAACATTGAACTTCAGAAGTTGGTAGGAAATATGACAACGAACTTGGGCTCACGTAATTAAAAAGTAGGACTATCAGTGAGTCAATCACATAGACCACTGACTGCGCGACAATGAAGCCTTTGTATTGAGACATCTTGTCAAAATTCGCGACAAGTCGAATTATAATGTACAGGTGGATACCACAGCTGCATAAAGTTGAGAGAACGTTCATGGCAAACTGCAGATTTTCAACACCTGTCTTGTATCTCCACATAATTGTCTACGAACCTAAGAAGATGCTCTGAGTCTGTGCTAGCATGGAAAAGGGAAACAGCACAAAATTAAACCATTCAACCGATTACGATCAACATTTTAGGAAAGTGGGACATTAATGCTCAACCAAACAGCAAATAAAGGCTCTAGGAAAAGTGCTCCCACTATCTGGTTAAGGTACATTGTTCCATTGGAAGGAAGTTGTTTAACTCTGAAACTCGGTTCGTAATTTAAGTTGTTAATGCAGTAATTCCATCACAGCGACAGTAATTGTGGATGCCCTTGTAGATCTTACGTAGATGAAATAAGACATATCGCAATTCCGTCCTCTAACGTTGGCGCCGTTGGCTATCCACATTCCAAAAAGGCGTAGAACGCGAAATTTAGAAAAAAAAAACATCATATCTGCTCTTTAGCGACAGTGATTAGCACTTACTATATGTCCAGAATGTCGTGCCGCTGAGGGAAGCTCTCAAAGGTTCATAGAGAATACGAAAAAGTTGAGAATCCCTGTGCTTCTCCCTTATATGGTAATCGATGGATTTGGTGATTCTGCCGCGTTTCTAGAACTAATGCCTTCCTCACAGCCTTTTAATAGTGCCTATTGTCTACAGGGTGTCTGTTGAGAGTGGATCGCTCACTTATGCATTCTCCTGCTTTGAAAACGCAAGATATCGGGACGACATACCTAGTACCTGTTTCAATCAAGCATTAGCCTTCATATTATAAAGCGCTTCTTGGAATAGTCTGCTTCGGCCTCGGTGCAGGCTCTTACTCGCTGCTCGAATAAGACTTCTGTTGGCCGCGACTGGTTGATGACGGTCTTGCTCCACTTTCTCTCCAATGCTGTTCTGAGGGAGTTCAGGCTTCTGTTCCCAGTAGTAGACACCCTGGTCCTTCAAAAACTCCAAAGAAAGACGCGCAGCAGATTAAAATGTTAGAGGACCGCATTCTTTGCTTCACTTATTTGGATAGTCAGTTCCACACAAGGCGAAAGTGGATTTTGTGGTGGCATCATGTGTGAAGCTGTGGCGCCTGATCCATGGAAGGAGTGCATGTTGTAATATGGCTTCCTCATGAAAACCGGCGTCCGTTTCCGCCATTTCCAGCACAAAAAAAAACCGCGAAGTAGGCCTTCCCAATGTCCCAAACTATGGGAGACTCAAGGAAAGGAGCTCATTCATTCGTTCACAACCCACTTCTTCACGGTTCTGCGATACAACGACAGTAGTTGAGTTGGCTTCCACAAAATTCACGCAGGCCTAACAGTAAAAACTTCTCCGTCTATAAAAACGAGCTTGGGGAGGCAATGCAAAGATTTTTTTCGAAACTTTTTGGCTTGATCCAAACGTTTCCTCTTTATCCCATCTGAGAGTACGCTGCCTCAGAACCTCCAGTAATAGCGAAGCTCTAGCTGAAGTTTTGCAATGTTTTGAATGGTGTCTGCGAAGAAGAGAATTAAGTTGGAAGCTACTCGATTCATTCTGATCGAATTGTCGCTGAAGATATACTATTCTTCTTGATGATGCCATGATGTGCGAACGTGCATGTTGTAATGTGGCTTCCTTACGAGAACCGGCATCCGTTTTCGCCAATTTCCCCACGAAAAACAGCAAAGTAGACCCTGATGTCAATTCGTCCCAAACTATGCTGCCCAGAGGTCTCCCTGGTTTTTTAATTGGGGCAGCATAGCCACGGCGTTTATGCAATAGCATATGCTGGTACAGGGAAATCAGGGCGTTTAGCAAATTCAGTACCATGGAGTGTGCAATTGCTGAGGTCAATGATGACAGTATGATGACGAAATCTCCTCAAAGCTGCCGAAGGAGTCCAAGCATGGGTATCAAATTTCTAACGACATTTATAGAAGCCACTTTCTATCCAGCTAATTTTTACTGCGAAAAGGAGGTGAGCTTCGCGCTTGTCTCCTTCTTAGCTTCTGAAAGTAGCGATCTATACTTAACATCCATCCTGTATTCACCAATCAATAGGATTTTTTTCTCATTTTTGATTTAGAATTAGACCTACAATACAAAATCTGTTCTTATTACTTTTCAGAACTCCAGTCTTTTTATTTTCACTTTTCGTTTCGATAATTAGTGCAATGCGAGCCTCCATAATCAGTGATCCTATAGGAACAGAAAAAAAAACAGTAACACCTCAATATGTATTATGTTGATGGGAATGCTTTCTCTTCTTTCAGGCAACATTTCGCAAGCATTATGCTTATATGGTGAACAGCACAAACACCATCAATACGAACAATGACACTTAAAAACAGTCCGTCGACCACGTTCAATGCGAGAGTCAGGCCTAGATTGTGAAAAGCTCATTATGGTTGTGGAGCAGCTGATCCTTGAGCGTCTCAAGCGTTCTTCCTGTAAAGTGACTCCGACTTTTTAGAGAATTATGGATTCGTGGCGGATACAAATAGTCAGCTTTATGGTCATGATCCTCTTCCTTCTGTGATGTACTGCTGATCTACTACAATAAGTCGCAAATCCCCACCCCCCCCCCTCTCTTGGTCACGAGGGTGGATGGAGCGAGAGACTGTGATTGGCTGCCCCACCCACTTTGCCCACTGCCACTGGGCTATTTGGAGCAAACAAGCCGAATCGAAGGAATGGCGATGGTGAATGTATGTATTTATGCCACATGGGTTGCGAAGAAACCGTGCCAATGGATAACGTCAGCGTTTTGAGGGCAGCAACTTGGAGGCATGATGAATTAGGATTTGGTTTCCTAATCAGTCGCATGACTCACCCAGAATGTGAGCGGTTGAATAGGAATTCCCGTTTTTGTCAACATTGAATAAAGATGCGGGAAGGTAGGTAAAATTTACGAGCAAAATGGAGTTCAGGGGAGGGGGGCTACTTGGTGTAAGCCGATAATATGA
>KN768173.1:0-10185 GCA_000816745.1 Ancylostoma duodenale | reverse complement strand
TTGACCTGTCGAGCAGCTTCCTAATCTCGTCCGGATCCGCTTCTTTCTTCGTTGGCGACGGCGGTGGGCTCGTGCGTGCCACCGACTCTCGCGATTTGTTCAGATATCGATCCATCAGCTCTTGGATCGATGATTTTCCGTCATCTCCTGCGATTGGAACTGAAAATATAAACAGCTGCATACAATGAAAATATTCCATGATTTTTGCAGGAGATTTCCTGTTTTTTTTTGTAGCAGATTCACCTCTGAACCAATAATAAAATGTGCATGGCTAGCTCTATGGAAGTAGTTTTTATCATAGAACAGAAGAAATGTAGCCTTGCTTATTGATAGCGATTGTCAGGCGTACTGATGTTAAAGGGCTACCTCCTAAGACACCCGTTCTACTCCACTGAGACTAGGTATAACTCCTACTTCATCTTTGCCTGCGAAATCGATCCAAGCTGATATCGATTTTAGGCAGAGCATCGCTGGCGTCGCTGCTGCACGAGCCACCAATAATCAATACCTGTCAAAATCGATGCCGCCTATGCTACCATGAAGAACGGCTAATAAATTTAATGTAGGAATAGCCTGACGATCTCCTCGTCTTGGTTAGCAAAGATACGAAAAGTTCTGTATACAGCTTCCTGAACCAGCCATCAGGACCCCTTCCAACATAGTCGTGGTCTCGTCGTACGGTTCTTCTGCGTCATTTGATGACCTATCGTCAAATCTCCAACATCTGAGCCTCTTCTCATCTATCCCTCTAGGAGAAAAACGTTCCCTCTAGGATAAAAATGTTAATGTTACCACAATTTTGGTCACACTTTGTCAAGGCCACGGACTTGTAGGGAAAAGCAAACAATGAAAAAGGCATATGCCATATGGACTGTTTCAGAACAAATAGAGAACTGGCAGCGAGAGTAACCTGAGGGTTCGCCAGCTTGAAATGAATTAAAATCAGCGAGAGATGGAAGTGACAGTGGAATGTTACATTCCCAGAGAATGCTCAGAATCACTTGAGAACTCAGCTGAGCTGTAGCGAGTCCACTGTCTCCAAGTACTCACACAGACCGGTTCTCATTTCCGAGGGACATTCGGTGGACACCCATAGTTCCCCCAGGACATTTTCTCAAGATTCTCCGGCTAAGCAAATGCCGTGATCTGGATTCCAAATCGTACCGTGTACGGCACGCAGTCTCTCGTTGATCATCCTCTGCCTCATTCGCGCTTCGATACGTCTGCTGGGCGACTCTATTGGCAGCACTGGTGGAGCTTGTATCGTCGTAGGTGGCTGTACATAGGCCCTGGAAATAGATGAAGCGATCAGATCATTGCGAACTAATCGTCGAAAGACAGTGTCACAAATTTATTAACAAAGAGATATAATGAACTAGAATTTACGTAAAACATAACATTTGGCAAGATGCGTTGTCAAAAATCTAGGGAAATTAACTGTTCGCATGTGGGGGACAATTCAAACGCTATGAGGGCATTACAAGGTAGGGACAAAAGTAATACTCGAGCAATAGGTCTTCGTGGTTCTTATCCGTCATAAGAGTAATTTATAGTAGCTACGTGCGTCAGTCGCGCGTTGACATACGCATCTATTTGCGAGGACCGTTCACGGCGCCATGTTCATCTGCAGTGAAAAGCACTTGCATCCGATGCATGCTGGGATGCAAGCGCGTGCCTCCGAGCTGCGTCAGAGATGTGATTGGCCCTATCCTTAACA
This sequence comes from Ancylostoma duodenale, assembly GCA_000816745.1. Taxonomy (NCBI): domain Eukaryota; kingdom Metazoa; phylum Nematoda; class Chromadorea; order Rhabditida; family Ancylostomatidae; genus Ancylostoma; species Ancylostoma duodenale. The sequence goes on along the minus strand of KN768173.1, from coordinate 8,468 downwards.
ACATAAACGCACTCGCGTTAAACGAACATACTTGCTTCAAACGCACGCATCTAGTATGAATTGCCCTATAGAATCACTTTTGCTTTTAATCGCCGCTCTTTTTTACTTCAATTTATTAATGCTTGTTTTATGTAACCGGGGAATCCTTTGGATTTCGGCAATTTTAGTAGAATTGAGTTTATGATATTGTGCTGCCTTAAAAAGAAATTGTGGCAGCTATGCAATTTTCAAAAGAAATGTACCAGTAACACTACCTCATTTTAGATCATTTTATTGAATCCCTATTACCAAAATATTCATTCCACTTCGTAATAAAATTAGGCCGCTAATAAGCAACAGGAAACAAATTGAAATTTGGAGAAGTTTAGCATAAGCTTTATTTACAATATTTATTGAGCCTTGAGAGCGAGCGAAAACCGAACAATAGGCTTTCAAGGCTATATTTCCCATAAATTTCGCATGATTATTATGATTAAATATTTATTCATTGAATAGATAATGCGAAGGCACAATGTTGTCCTTGCAAGTGAAGCTAATCAAAACGAGCAAAACGGGGGTTTTTGAAACTTCTATGCTTGTTCGACAGAAGAGGTAGCATTCACTTTAAATAAAGGAATCTACGATTCATTGATGATTAACGGCTGAATCACAATTGGCAGAAGTGAGTCACTTTAATTCCACATCATATGCACACTTTTTGACTAAATACCTAATCAATTTGCAATCTCACAGCATCTGGAATTTACATCAGAAAAACCCATCCAAAACTATCATAAGCCTCACGCTCCTTGTCTGAAGGCTTTCATCAAAATGATGGACGAAACAATCGATGGGGAGTCATCCTGGCTAAGTGGATTTCTCCTCTACTGTGAAGTCCAAAGTACTCTCTCATGATCGTTTGTTTCTGAGGGTCGGACGGAAAGCTGGGATGATGCATAGCATTACTGCAATAGACGTCGATACGTTCAAGGTCAATATTATCTGGTATAGGAAACAGTAAAGTATATGAAATAAACTATTAATATCGGAATAAAAATTTAGCAGCGTAACACAACACATAATAGCCAGAATAAACTGTCAAGTGGAACGTGAGCGACACAATGAAGGGGCAAGTTTATGGATACACCAACAAAATATTGCAAAACAGAAATAAATATTCTGTGTCTCTCCAGAGAATTTGCCATATTCCTCTTGGCTCATAGGCATCCGCACGTTGGGAATTTGAGTGCTTCACTCATTGCTTGACTCCGTCGTGCGATATGGTTGAACGAAACTACTCCAGATGCAGGTAGAAGCCTGAAACCCCCGACTTCTGCACGAATAGCCTAGCTGGGACCCAAACCCTGAACTTCTCTCTAATATCCCAGTGCGTTACCAACTTGGGAATTCATGGCTGTATCTCCTATCTCACTGTGACAGCAAAGTACGGCCCAGGACCGCTAGTCTTGGCCTATTCTTCGAACAAACAAATGATCCCAGTGAACATCCCAGGAAAACTTAAAGGGCCACGCTTGGCTTCCCAAGCATTGGTGGAGAACCCAGCTCAGCGCTTTTGGAAGATGAAGTGATTCCCAATGTATGGGCCTGCGTTTAGGACGGGCTGAGCCACCAACTGTTGGAAAAATCTACTATTATATCTACTATTATATATCTCAGAAAATTCGTGAGTTTGTGCGTGCGTGCGTACAGTGGGTTAAGATGGCGCGCCGTATCTAGCAAGGGTGGACAGGTGTTTTCCAAAACAGGAAAATTCTATAATCTCTATAAAGGGTCCGGCGTAGACATGCCTATTGGGGTTTTCCAGTACGCTGAACACGGACATGACAATCAATTTGCATGAAAATATCGATTGTATCGATTCTATCAATTTTCATCATTTTTGCTCAGCCGCGTAGCGGCGGCAACTGGCTGGTAATACAATAGAAGCGCATGTAATCATTTAGTAGCCGTAAAGTGGGGAATCATCAGAGTGGGAATTTCTTCTGGGCTCGGATACGTAATTGAGATTACCCATGGCAAACGCGCTAATGTACCCAAATTTACTCTTTATCTGGTGGCCGCCAACATGTTTACCCGTGCATGACATTGTCTATACCCAGTTGTCATCCATATATAGATTACCGATACTTTCAATGAGCATGCGAGCCCTGAGCCTTCCAAGAGTTTTTAAAAAGAAAATGCAAACCATATGTAGAGCCCATCATGCAAACCCCGTGCGTTTACGTGGCGCTTTCAACCCTAATGGTTCCATCTTGATTTGTGATGATGATTCCATACATTCCCCTTTCTAAGAATAGACTCCGCGGATTTTTTTTTCCGCTGAGATGTTCATTTTTGCAACCAGATTTGCAAGGGTTGCAGGTGTCCGACCCACAAAGAGAAGCCGCTTGGTCAGTTTCTACGCACTACATTCCCAGGTAGTATCGTGGTCAAAGGATGCCGCCACGGAGAAAGCCAGAGGGCAGGAAGTCATTTTTTCCAGATCCACCACATGTCGTCACAGGTCTTACGAATGAAGTGGCAATGTTTGAGAAGAGGTGTAAACGCTCAGAGTTTCTTAAGATGATGTCTTGGGATGTGTGAGTGATGAAGTCGAAAAGCACGACGTGATGGTTATGAGAATGGTGAAAGTCACGAGGCTAAATTCCGACTTGTCCGTCACGGCAAAATTCGGATATCCACAAGATTGGCAAAAGTTATTGTCAAAAAAATTTTGGGCGATTTTTTTCTTCCTATCGGAATCGATAGAGATCTATTGGCTGTGGACAGATCTAGTCAAATATTAGTAGTTAAACTAAGCTAGTTTTTGTGCATTTTCTGGATGGGCAAATGTTGGAGGTCAATTTTATACGTACTGGAAAAGCCGATCTGAGGCTGCAAACATCCGGGCAGGATTTTTTTTTTGAAATTTTTTCCTGGGTAACAACAAAAAGAAGAAGAGCTTCATCATAGAAACACAATGATGCCTCTAAGGAGGAGGGTTAGAGCCACCAATCCAATGCCGTATGATCAATTTGGTTTGTTCTAGTCCCATCCACTTTGTTGTTGTTCTACATTGTGCTGATAAATAATAAATAAATAAATTAAATCCACCCGATTCGGCTTGAATTTGTGTGCATTTCGAAATAGAAGGGAAGTGGAAATACTGTAAATTCCTGCTGCTTTTCTGTCTTTCTATTTCTGTTTTTCCTCCAAGAGATCTACCTTTCGTCAACATTCTTTGAATTGACAGTCATTTAAAAGAGCAAAAGCTGCACCAGGGAAAGCTTCGGATGAGTGTTCATCACTGAAAAGCTTCTGACAAGAACCTAAAAGCCGATAAATCGTCCCTCGTTCGCTCGCCCAGTACTAGGACAACAGGCAGAGCCGGCACAGCAAGAGCCCCCACCCGGCCAGCACGTAGGCCTCGTCACAGGTTGCACTCAACCCTGCCCACCTGGCGCTCGCGCCCACGCCATATCGCATTCGGCTTTATGGAGAGCTGCAGAAGAACACTCATGACTGCACGATCAGCACTTGTCGTTGAGATAAAGCGTCTGCTGAGCGAAACTCAGCGGAATTCGGCTAACAAAACTCTACAACATATCAGTCATCATATAAAACTATACGTTCAAATGCACGATACTAAAGATGTCCAACGTTAGCGGGTTGGTCTCCGGCACCGCTATCTCATGGTCCTTACATAGGTTTTTCTCGACTCCATCTCATTCTTATTACAGGTCGATAATCTGTACATTGATCTTTTACAGCCCTCTTAGATTTCAGTGGCAGCAAGAGGAGGCAGAGAGCGGCACCAAACAGTGCCTGTAATCAGACGCAAATCGATATATCGATCGGTCGTAAGTTGAGATAGCGATTTTGTAACAGCTGATTAATGAGCGTCTTTGTAGCACCATGCGATTTCTCCCAAAGAATGTTCTAGCACGTGAATAAACAGCATGGTGGTTCACTGTTAGGGAATGCTTGAGATTGGTATGATCCTATCCGAATCGGCTTTATGACAGCATGTCCTCATGCGCTAAGGATGGTGTCTGAGATTTACTGCCTCAACACATTCAAAAAAGAAAATTATGTGTCTAGCTATATTCAATAGATTATAAAGAGCCATTATCAGTATGATTCAGAAATGTTTTATAGTGGGAAGTAACCGTTTTGTATGATCTTTTATTGAAATACGCAGTTGCTGATGGCCGAATTTGGTCATTCTAAGATTACCGGAGTAAAGCCTAAGCTTCCGGATATCTTGAACTACAAAAATTCGTGGATATTGCTGAAACGAATGAAAGCAGTAAGGTTACCCTAGGTAATCACACACTTTCTATGATAAGCGTTTACATCTTTACTATAACTTAGGAAATACTGTTGATGCCGCGAACTTCAATTTAGCGATCAGTTTTTAACGAGAACAGAATTGACAAAAAATAAACCCTTTCTTGAATTCAATGTGGTTTGGAGCACCTTCTGATATGAAATCTAAACACTCCAATGGAATCAGTGTCTTGGGATGGCATTCATGATTGAGAATGGGGTAAACGTTTACTACGAGGTATGAGACCCCATGCTGAAGTTGGGGGTAATCGTGGAATGTCGCATTCATCACGCGTTTAGCCCGAGAGGTGCGTCTACCCCCACGATCCCCCTTAGTAACGTCTAGGTGGTGGATTGCGTGCAGTCACGTACAGCGCTCACAAGGGACGACACGTATGGGCACAAGATGACTACACGTTCGATCCCGTTTTTCGTGGAATTTCATGGATCAGCCGGTTCTCGCTTGATAAGCTGGAGTCTTTTAGATGTCTTCATTCGTTGCCTATCTGCATGAACGCCATTTTCAGCATAACAAATAAACGAATCTAAAAGAGTTTGGTTTTTCTACCAAGAAGATTTTAAAAGAGTAGACTCATAGAGGCAAGTATGCTAAATATTGGATTTTCATGATTTATTGCTGTTGGAAGAAGTAGGATTCTAAACCCTGAAGAACTATTTGCTTTCAACAAAATAAAAGATTTCAATCAAGATAGTTGAAAAATTAATTCTTCACCTTAGAACTGAATGAAACCACTGGTTTATATGTTCCTTGATTTTCATGAATTTTGCCAAGGGGGTAGGGAGCATTTAGTGGTCAAGAACGCAAAATCGAACTTTACACCACTTGCAGACTCCCGAAGAAGACGTTCATCTCGAAACGCAAGGCCAATAAACGAGTGCCACCTAACAACCTGGTGATAGTAGAAGTATTCAAAACATGGAACCATTGGCATTTCTCGAATTTTATCTTCATGAGAGCCGGAGATAAAGTAATCCGCTTCGAAACTGACGAATGGCAACAACAAATAATAACATAACTGTAACAAAGAATGACAATGCAGAAAAATCCATTTAAAAAAAAAGAAAAGAAATATGAAAACGTGAATGTATAAACATAACATATAATATACTGGTGAAATAATATATGTAAAGTACGTTTATACATATGTGAACAAAAATATAAAACAATATAACTGTATAGTAGAACAAAAATGAAAAATATGTGAAATAACAAATTAATAAAAAAATGTGAGATGTATAAGACAAAAAATAACCTCCATGGTAGCTCGGTGGCTCGCGGCCAATCGCCGGTCGGGCTGAGCACGGGAGCCGGCAGCGTGACGGCCCTTCCATAGGTGCCGTATCGCCGTCGTGTAGCCATTCTCTGAAGACGAACAAGTACTGCAACGCGGCCGAAACGCACACACACAACAAGCACAGCACACAGTCAGTTGGTTGCGTGCAGCAGTCAAAACATCAACGATATCGACGGTTTGCTGCTTGACAGCTGCTTTATAGCTGGCAGAATCTGCAGCAGCGATTGAACGGCGACATTTAGCGCGACGCTGCTTTTGGGCCACCACGGACGCGACGGCGGACGAGTGCCGACGCGCGACCGCGGTGGGTGTGTCGCGAAACATTTACGAAGCTACAAGAAGCCCGGGCAGCTGACTTCAACAATTAAACTGCGACAGTGTGTGCTCGCGCTTGTATCCCATGACGTCAAAGGCCCTCATTTGAGCGGTGGGAATATTCATCGCTGGTGACAAGAACTACGCAATTCCGAAAAGAACACATATAAGTAAATAAGTGAAAAAGGACGTTCGCAATGAAACTAGCAGGGTCAACCAGGACTCCAACAAGAAGCTACAAAAGAACATGAAATGAAAAGTACTAGCTGTTTTCTATCTGCAGCAGAGTTACTGAACATTCCCGGGAAGGTTCTACCGATTCTAGTCATCTAACGTGGAGAAATTTCTCAAGCTGTTGTGGTATGTATTATATTATAAATATATATATATATATCTGGCTAATCCTGCCCCTATTTGTCATCGCTAATTGAAACAAGTGGCTTGGACGGACTATAATCACTTTTTGCCTAGAGAGCTCGTCCTAGGAGGACATATAAGTGACAAACTACGCACTCAGCAATGCTCATGAATGCGAGTATTGAAAGGAGTTTGTTGTGTCGAATAAGGTGAGCAGTCAACTAAAACTACAGTTTTTCATTGGTACATTTTGTTGTTTCTTATTGGTTTTGACTTTCGAGGCTCTGACGAAGGCGACGATGCCAAAACTTTGGCCGGGCTAAAGAAGTGTCACTATCTTGGTTGATTTCTCAAGTTATTCGACTCAACTGATAGTTGCCACGCCAAGATTCAAAGAAGGTCGAAGTGAGAGGACTTTGTCTACAATTTCTACTATAAAGACCATGCTCATGGATCAGCTAGCGATTCTAGAATCAGGTTGATTCCAATAATTTCTTGGGCATTAAGCGGTGGGAATTTGGAAACATAGAGTCCTTGCCGGGAGCGTTGCTGAATAACAGACAGCAGAACAAGTTCAACTCTCGAAATTGAACAAATATTCTTGTAAATTTTGAACAGGCAAGAACGGTGAAAAGGAGTTCATGAAAACAGCATCAAAAATCTAAAGAGCCATGAAATGTCAAACTAAATAATTAAACTCACTGTAGCACCTTTAACTTATTTGTATGAATAATTATTTTGCACTCTTTATACACATTTTTCACGTTAGTGGGAGGTGCATATGGTAAAACTAATGTATTAGGTTGGTGCATAATTAATGCGGCTTTTTTTGGGCGGCGTGGCGTTAGGCAGCAGTTCTCTGCTGCCAGTCTAGGTAATGAGGGAATGCGACCTAGCCTGCATGATACTGCAGCTGTCTACCCAAGCGAGACTGCTTACGCGATGACGGCTAAACTCGTCCGCGAATGCCGCAGCGGCGATTGGGCGGCGCAATTGTACTTTCACGAACCCGAAAACTTCGATTTTTTCGGCTGAAACTTAATACAAGATGCGGTTGCGGTGCTGAACACGAACATTTTGTACCGTAACCTTGTAGAATTACGGTAGGTATACCGTAGATGAGCTGTCTCGCGAACTCCTCTCAAATTTTGCGTAGTGGAGTTGTATTGACAAAACTTTTTTTTTTATTACAAATGGATATGATGTTCGTGTTCACCATCTCATATGACCTCTCTGTACCAAGTTTCAGGCTCCTTGCGCTGCGTTAATTGCGTTTCGGAAATTCGCTTGGACAGTAGGGTAATGGTAAAATGTGATATATATCTAGAAAGTAAAAACGCTGACATTAATATCGTTAATATTATACGCTGATAAAATCAGAAGAGAAAAAAATCAATATTCAAATCTATGATTGTTACTCACTGTCAGTGGTAGGATATTTTTTTTCCATAAAATAATGAAGGACGTAAACATTCCTGCAATCTGCATTTTTTTAATCTTTATCAATCTAACAGCTACTATTCCCAGCGTGTAGCTATTTGTAGGTGACCTCAGTTGGACAAAAGTTGGCAAATTTCTCCTGTGGAAAAATGCCGAACGAGATGACATGTCCTTAGGACAGCGAAATGTCCTTGGGTGTTGCCATTAGCCCAGCTCACTACAGAGAATGTTTACATCGACGCATTCTATTTAATTCATATAAGAAACAGATGAAAATAAACCACGATCAAATTTAATATTCATGTGTTTGTGCTCGCAAAAAGAAACACCGGAAAGCGTGAAGCTTCAGGGGGTGGGATTCATGAGACGTTAACCACGCAAACCAGCGATGGTTAGCGTGGTTGGCTATCTCTTAGCTTACACAATACGAATGGGTACCTACATGAACCATAATGTAGGGTGAATTAAGTAACTAGAGATTTGTAGTGGGGGAGGAGGAGGGAGGGGGGGGGGGAGGTGATGTAAAGTAATGCATGTATTCCGCTGTTTTTTTTTCTGGCTGTGTATCCACACTTGTAAAGCTCCATTTCTCACATAAGCTGCGCTTCAGCTCATTTTTATGCCTTGCGACAAAAGCTGATAAAACTGAACTTTTGCCAAATTAGAGAATAGGACGATTACACTTCGAAAAAATCTGGAGAAATCAGCAGCGGAAAGTCCTTTCCGTTTTTT
>KN768172.1:0-10219 GCA_000816745.1 Ancylostoma duodenale | reverse complement strand
GCACTTTTCACAAATGGCTTAAGGAAACTAAATCTGAGGATGGTGTGACCTACACGACATTGCGGTATACATACTTCCTACGCCATTCGTAAAGTGGTATACAAGGCAAGCAGGGGTGCCGCTGCTCCAGCCGTGCTTCGAACTCGTAGAAGGATTTTTTCTCAAATCTTCCGTTTTAATCTGCTGTAGAGCAGCTTGACGAGTGCTGAGACCAGCAACATCACATGCATAATCTAGGAGAGCGTTGCTAAATATTACACAGGACCCCACCGATCCGCCTGCTTTGAGTTCGAACATACAACTTTCAGGAGAAACCACGCCCTGAATGATCGCAACTAAGCGCAACATCAGGCGCAGTACTTTTATGTGCTTTCACCAGCTTAAATTGGCAGTGAATGCTCGGATAACTGACTTACCAAATCTTCAACAAAGCCACATCGTCAACTTTTCTGAGAGCATGGGACTATAGTTTGGGTTGCATTTCTCAGTGGTGGACGAAGTAAAAAATCGAGAAGGGTGTTTTTTCAGAGAAGCAAAGGTTAGGGATCAGAAATTTTAGAATAAGAAATGAAATGACGTGCTAATCTATTCACACAAACAAGGCACTCCAATGCAGTGCCGGTGGCACCCGTGTTTGGAACTATTGCGAATGACTTGCGAGGCGCTGACTTGCCTGTTTTATATGCAGTTCGCTACGCCATTGAAGTATTTAAAAAATTGTTTGGCTGTGCATTAAACCTCAGAGAGATGTGCGCTAGAGGGATTTTCGCCTCATTAGTTGAGCATTACGCGCGATGCGATGAACAGTACAGATTGGCAAAAATTCTTCCTCGTTATTTTAGATCACGCGTTAGTTGATCGTAAAAAACAATTTATGTCGATGTATCATGAAAGTTGCTCCCTTTGTCCATTTTCGGATTCCATGTACTCTCGTATTCCATGTAGACCAAGTCGTACAGTCAGATTGTACTAATCAGATGTCCGAAGTGTTACCAGTGGGGTGGTAAATTGAGAATGCACGTCGCCTCTTTTGTTTCAATCAAGAGTTGTTGAACGCCTGTGCAGAATTGTTTGATTCTCTCTGAGTGATTAACTACGCATTTGCGGGCATGCGGCCTATTTAGCAAACTTCAATTTCTATGTTTTAATAAAACTAGTCGCGAAATGTCAACACTGACTTGGAATGTAAGCCTGCCTCTCAAAATCTTGGACATGAAAATTATCCTGGTTCATACTAGTGACACGAACTGCCTTTACAGCTCAGGTAACCGACATGACTAAACAGTATCTGGTGCGCACTGTACTGATTTACTGATTTTGTCAAAGGATCTTCGAGTTTTTGTGTGCGCAGGCACATTTCGATCTGAATTGACTAAGGAGTGAGAAAATCAGTAAAATCGACCGATAAATCGATATCCAAATCGATAATTCTAGACGAGAAGCATGCTGGGCTTTTCATCGGGTTCAGAGCTCGGAAGCATGGTCTCCCATGTTTCCGAGCTCCTTTCTCCGTTCATCGTTTGAACTTGGCGCCAAGCGCTTTAGCTTTAGTAGTATTCGTACAGAAAAATTGGATTGATATGTTACATGGAGTAGAAAGGGGTTGTGGATAATTAGCCCTGCAATCCAAAACGTTTATTCTTTGAAATTTTCCCTCTCATCGGAAATTATCAATCTGCACGAAAATGTCCGAATAAATGGGATGAATGAGGGAATTTTCCACCGAAAAGTAAAAGAAAGACAGGTCCCGCTGCTTCTGCGGATCGTGAAATGTATTTTGATCAGAAACGCAATGATCTGGATCACAGTTAATGTTCACACGATCAAAAATTGCTTCCTCCCACATACCAAAACAACCCGTTGAAGCTTCGATGGAAGTTCAAAAACAGTTGGTGTTTTATCATTCATTTCTCATTCCTGAGTATCCTCACGCCTTGCCAAATTGTAGGAACCTCATAGGGTTCTGGAGTTGCAAACTCTTATCACATACATGGTCTGGTGTTAGTCTTCAGGACCTATAAGCAGGGTCAAACGTCCGACGGGAATTTCCCATGAGGGGGTCGTATGGGAGGGGGCTGGGAAGGGGGGGGGGTCGTATTGGAGAGGTGGGGGAGGGTGAGCAGAGGGGTGGCTTGACCATTGAATGTAAAATCGGAATTGTTTTATGACATTATAGCAAATGACGGTCCGCATTTGCCAGCAAGAATGATCACGTCATTACGTGTTAACACAGGACTGGTTGGCAGAAGGAAATCGGCTTCCGCACACCCACAGGTTCGAATCCCGGCGCCTTCAATACGCCTTCAATATTGCACGGGTCGAAATCACTTCAGAATCAAATGTGGAGTAAAGAGGGTGGAAATGTTAAAAAAATAAAGTACGGGTAACGAGACTGATCGATTGGACATGCGAGGATCCGCCTACCGGGCCCGTCAGAACGTGGAAAAGTAGGGTGACTTAGACCTAGTCCTGAAGTTCTCTAACTCGAAATCAGCAAATGCTTTTCGAAATATGCCTAGAGGACGTTCAGCTCTATCTTTTGCCAGAGTTTCAGTTTCCTAGATCTTCATATGTTTTTGGGAGCCCGATGGGAAATTTTTCAAATTTTCAGGTCTCCGAGGTTAAATTTCCCATCTAACTCACTTAAGCAGGAGCAAACATTGGGGCGCGATAATGGGTAAGAAGAATGAAAGCATGAAGCTCTATTACGTGACAGTAGTGAAATTCCGGTAAAAGGTAAACTCTCTTCATGGGAGTTGAAGAAGTGAAAACCTCGCAGTTTGAACAGATGGTGAAAATGGAGTAAATCTGTTGAGGAAATCACTGGGAAACAATTTGCAGATATCACGAGAACCTTTCTTCTATGAGTTTTAGGTGAGAAAATTTCTCATTTGAGTACAGAATCTGGCTTCACAAAGTTCGCTCGTTTTCCCGCAATTTAGATGGGAAATCGATGGGAAATTTGGCGAATCCCCAAAGCACATGAAGTTCTAGAAAATTGAAACTCTGGAAAAAGAGAGAGTTGATCGTCCTCTATGGACACATTGAAAAGCATTTGCTGATTTAAAGTTGGAGCACTTCAGTACGAGGTTCAACTTACCCTAGTTTTCCACAAACTGGTGGGCCCTGCAGGCGAATTCTTGCATGTGTAATTGATCGATTTCGCTTCCCTCACTTCATTTTCAACTCTTTCCACCCTCTCTACTCCTGACTGACTTTTGAAGCGGTTGCAACCCATGCAAAAATTTCTTGGAGGCGCCGAGAATCGAACCCGTGGGCGCGCCAATGCAGGTGCATTTCTCACATGCCAATCAGTCGTGTTTTGACACGTAATGACGTGATTGTTCTTGCTGGCTGTCTGGTCCGGTCGGATAAGAAAGGATGCATATCGAATCCAAGGTTGTTTTAGTTCCAGTTCTAGGGTTTTAATGTCTTTTGTGTCTTCCTCCTTGGAACTGCTTAGTCTACAGAGAAAACAGACAGGAGCAAGGGGTGGGGGGAGGGGGTCGTGAAAGGGTGGGGGGTTGGACGAGGGAATAGGGGGTCGTATTCAGGGTCGGTTTTTCCTATCGTCATGCTTGACCCTGCCTATAGGGGAGAAACCACATTAAATAATAAACCACATCAAAATATTTGGTTTTTAAACCTACCTGTGGACTACCGCGCAGCGTGATTTTCTGTCTATATGAGCACTCTTTCACGTAAAAGGCCTTTGAAGTAACGTCGTTCTTTGAGGTAATGTCGCTCTCTGAAACCCTGGACCCAGATGAAGACCTTGCCTTGAATATTTTTCCAGTAGTTAGATTTTCTCCTGTTTTATTGTTTCATATGCACTCAACGAACCTGTATCTTTAACATTAGATTGCCTTTCTCTTGGTTGCTCCTGCACTTTCTCAAATATAGTCTGTTCCAAACGCGACAATAGTTGAGTGTATATGCGGTAACCTGCTTTTCTCCCATTCCTGTCCAACTGCTGCACACTTTCTCGTGCACGTTTTCACTCTGCTGTCTTCACAATTGTTGTCCATGGTGAAACGTGGCGTAGCCAGCAAGCACACCCATGAAAGGAGATTATTTGTTGTTCAATAAATAATCTTGTTGTGTCTGCCCTTCATTGCGAGCCACAAAAGCTCAATGCTGCTGTTTTACTTGGTTGTCAGTACACCGCCAAACCATTGTAGTGTAGGAGAACTCTAGCCAGGCTACTAGGGATGCATTGCTTGGGAGGAGAACGCATATTTCCGAAAGTGCACATACTCACGACAGGGGGAGCGAGTGGAGGCCTCTTTCCATCGCTTCGGCCTGGCATAAGCGGTCTATACAATTTAGCTCATTCCTGAATGTCTGCTGTCGAACTTCACCTGGCCACTTCAAATAACTTGGTGTGGGTACTGTCTCGGCGATATATAGTTAGCGGACACATTCTGGGTCTAACAGAATCGATAGTGTATTGTTGGTTGAATGAGATTGTACAGGGAGCGGCTAGTGCGGAGGTAAGTTGGACAAGGCAGCTTTCCTGGGTGGTTTTGGTTTGAAGGCGCAGGCAGTTCATTCAGCAGAAGAATCCAGTGACCTTTTTCACGGTGGTTGGTAGCCCATGGTAGCATCTGATTCCTCAAAATATCTCGATACACAGTGTTGTCTATTTTCACATCCATTTCACAAGAATGACGAGAAGCTGTTACACGAGTTGAATGCAGCTCATTTTTTCAGTGTTGCTGCCACTAGTTAGTTAGTGTGATTTGTTGTGGTAAAGTCTATCATTTTATAGTTCACTTATCTGCCAGATCCTTGCTCGTGTAGAGTCACTATAGTTTTGGTTTTTCATGGCGCATTATTTTCTTTTTTATTAGTTGTGTTGAATGTTGAATAAGTGAGTAAAAAGATGAATAAATAAATAAATAAGTAAATCTGAAGGTTGTGAACTTGCTCAATCGTGAACAGCTTCTGTTCGCTGGAGACGGTCATTAGGGTCATTAGGTGAAGGCTATGTTCGGCCCACATACCCGAGGGCTATGATCCGTGCCAAAAGAATTGACATCAAGCGAACGCTATTTTATTTTAAAAATTCTTTGGGTAGTAATGAATTACTGTGGAGAATGTGCTTTCATAAGTTTTCTGTACCTTTTCAGTCGTCGGACAGTTTTTGTACGCCATCCTGTAAATCCACCTCCGCAGAGAAGCCGTTGAGAGAAGTGTGAGTAGATTTCGTATAATCAAGTCCTCATCGAAAACTGTTTGAGGAAAGCTTTTGCCTTATTTTTGATTTCAGTTCAGGTGTTAACATACCTGTGTATGCATATGACAATAGCTATACAGCCCGATAAAGGCTCTAACCTCTAACCCCATTTTAAAGGGACAGTCCTGGATTCCTCTGGGATGAGCTGGTCCTATCCTATGAGCCCAGGTCGGTTTCACTAGGTATAAATGCACCCCTGGTTGGTATTGTTCTGCCAGAAAACTACTTAGTTTTTTTTTTTGAGAAAAAGAAGCGTTTCATGATGTCACGATCTAAGAATCATCCAATCATCCTAATAGATAGTCGAACTTAGCGGAAGTAATATTTTATATCGGAACACCCGTCCACAGCAGAAGCATAATCTCGTTATAGACTTTTCAATCTAAATCAAAACTCTATATTCATGAACCTACGGCACATCGAATAGTTCATTCCAGAAAGTTTGAAAAGTTTTCCGGCTCTTCATTGAGCCACATTCGTACTTCCGGCATGCCCAACATAGGCAGATTTGCCCATAGAGATTATTTCTGGTATCTGCAAAGCTCATTTTTACATATTGGATTTGAAGATAATAGGCAATTAGTTGGCGTTAGCTGGGTAGTTATTGAAACCAGTAATAGCAAACACTGCATCCCCACCATTAAAAAAATCAGCGAGCATGATTCGGCCGTTCTGAGCGAACAGGAAGTTACCTAGGATTTGTTTTAGATAATTCAGTGTGTTCTCCCTGTTGGCTAAATGTTCCTTTTTCAAATAGCAGTGCTCATCTTGAATTGAAAACCTGCATTAAGCAAGACGGCAAGAGGAAAGTAGTCATCGCTGTCGACCACTATGAATATTTTTTTTGAGATTTCTCTCGTGGCTCGTGAGCATTTATTTCAACTTCTAGGCGGTTTATATACATGGCGCGATAAGCGGAGGAATGTAATTAAATGTGGCATGAACTATACTTTTGGGAAGCAGATAGACACAACATAAATTGCTCATTTTACATATTGAAAACTGATTCATATGGAAGGACTTTGGAAAATTTCGCAGAAGGCAATGAATCATAAGTCATTTTCTGGAAAAGTTGGTGAAATTCTGCAGATTGCAGAAAGCTCTGTAGCCAATCCCAGAACAGACAGCGATGAAACTTGACTTTCACAGGAAATGGCGCAATTATAAACATATCTTTGTTACCATCAATGTTAATAATTAACACGTGAGTTAATCCTTAATTTTAGTTCCAGTTGAGGTGACGAGACAGTTCGAAAAAAAAAATGTGAAAAAAAACGAAAGAAATGAAGATGAGCTGAGCTCTGGATGCTTCAACAAAGCGGACAACAGGATTCATCTGTAAGTCGTATCTGTTTCAACTCGTTTTCTTCAGTGGCATGCTTCCCATAGGGATATTTTACACGCTGTACACGAATATGACATCTATTTTGTACAATAGTGCAATATGTACTGTGAAGTTACTGTAGGCAAGCTGCCGATACTGTAGATATATTTCCTCTCAGAATGGAGTGAAATGCTGCACAGTAGGGCTATTCGACACGCTGAACACAAATATGACTTCTATTTGATGCAACAGTGCATTTTTACAGGATTACAGTACTCTGAGTTACGCAATGTTCAAAAATAGCAAAATATTTGAGTATTCAACCACGTACGCAGCTACTACTACCCATTGACTAATCCGAAGGCCACATTTTGCAAATGTCCTATTCTTGGTCAAATATCCTCGTTCTCGGCACTATTTTCAATGAACTAAGAGCATAAACTAATAATATAAACTAATAGCATAACAAAAAATTTAGCAAACAATGCGTAGGAACATTCTGCACTAAAATAAGTCACGAAGAGGGACAGAAAACATTTTCGTGTTTGGGTTCATTCTGAGATTTTCCGAACAACCTAATACATACTAGCCTTGCCTATATCTCGCGAACTAATCAAAACGTTCTGTGAGTATGCAGAGACCCATCGAGGCCGAGATTCTAACAAATACATTCTAATTCCTAAAACCCTCTTGAATTCGAGGCTTAGATAGCAAGGGCACAATAACCCACATAGGATGAAATGAGGTATGTCAATATATGTTCATTCTTGGTCGACCAATTGAGCTCCTGGATTGTCATGACTGTAACGCTGCCCATGCCCTGAAATTCATTTCTTCTCATGTTGGTGGTGCTGAGAAATGTACATACTATAGATTTTGACTAAGAGGAGTACGTATGTTAAGTACGTGTCTGAATGGCTTCAGAACCTTCAGATACTTTGGTATCTTTGAAAGTCGTAGTCTGGAGTCCTGCTCGTCCAAAGTGACCATATTTCGCCTTGAAGATTAACTGCACCTGTAGTTATCCACTATGCAAGCAGCAACTTTAGGTGGCATCTCGGTGCCACCTATGTAGGTGCTACCTAGATGGCAGCTTCGAGGAGACAGAAGCTCCTCGATCGGGGAGATTTCTCAAAGTTTCGGTTTTGGCTTCATACCAGTATCCTTCTAGTGACAAAATCTAGCAATCTGCACAATTGCAGGTGCGGAGCTTCTCAAACTCCGGTGAAAATTAAGTGGAATGCTTGAGATGCCTACATTGTCGCGACAAGATTGAGAGTGAGCTAGGTGCCATCTTAAGGTGCCACCCTGCTGGCAGCTGAGGAGGCACCTCCTTAAGGAACAGACGCAGGATTCGAGAGCGATGAGAGAGTGTGCTAGACGAGGGGTGCCGACAGGTTGGGTGCTTCAACTGCACCGGTGCGCAAAAGGAAGGGTCTAAAATAGTTGTAACAGTCTGCCGGCGTCCGTAAGCAAAGAAACGCTAGACACGGGTCCGGCGCAATGATAATGGGGGCCGGTGTCCGAAAGTGGTGGAGACGGGTCCAGCGCTGTGGTAAAGGTGCGCCGGCATCCTAAAGTGAAGATGACGGGTACAGCGCTGTGGTAAGTTTTCGGGGGCAAATCCCGTTCCAACCGCCGGCAAATCCCCGACGAAACTTCTGAAAGAGGACCAATAACGGGCAAACAGCGGGCGAAACCACGCATGTTGCGGGCCAGATGCGCTGTCGGGCGATTAGCGGGCTAAACGCAGAATCATTCGGGCTGATGCACAACCGTCGGGGTTTTGCCCACTATGTGAACAGCGTCTGGCATCGGCCCGCTTTTCGCGGTCACTGACCGCCGGCAAATATCTCCAAAAAGCGGCCTGAACGACTAAATGTTTCGGTTTAATGAGGATTTGGCCCAGTTGTAATGGTTGATTGCTGATAGAACGGACGTGATAAAGGATGAAGGCAACACCGAGATGGAAGAGATTAGCAGCATGGATGGCCTAATGGATAGAGCAAAGGACTCTCAATCATTTATAAACAGTGGTTAGGTTGGTTTGAATCCGCTTACTAATAGAAGAATGCTAGCAAAACGAAAACATGGATGGATCTTGCCAACGGCCATCTTTTCGTATTTCTGATGAGAATTTGCACATTTGTATCGCTTTTATACTCCGGTGGATCACTTTGAGTCCACAATGGCTTCGAACCCGAATCTCTTCCGTGTGAGACTGTGCGCAAGCAGTAGCCAACCTGCCAGAGGTTGTCGCGGTGAAGGCGTTCAACTGACAGGTAATTCTGGAGAATGCTGCCTTGCGCACTGGATTGGAGCGGTCGCGCCTAATGGTTTGCCGGCTCATGGCGGCCTGAACGCGGGCAGTACTAGGGCGGATAGGAATGCAAGCCCCGTTTTCAGCGGCCCAACACCGGCCTAAATGCGGCTGCCTCTCGGGCAAAAACACCCAAACGCTCGTTCCGACCCTCCCTCCCCCGCTCGTTCGAAACGGGATTTGCCCCCGAAATTGTCTGAGTGTGCGCCGGCGTCCGAAAGCGTGGAAACGCCGCGACACGGTCCGGCGCAGTAATAAGGGTGTGCCAGCTTCTGAAAGTGGAGAAGACGGGGCCGGCGCAGTGATAATGGAGCGCCGGCGTCGGAAAGTGAGGAAACACCGCGACATGGGCCCGGCCAAGTGATATGATAACTGTGAAGTTATCCGTGGACCCGTATACTGGCGTTTTCACCACTACATGGCCACGGCAGACCCATCTTCCATCCATGGACCCTTATTATGGTGTTTTCTCTGCTATTGGCCACAGCGGACCCATTCTTCATCCGTGCACCCATATCCTGGCGTTTTGCCGACTACTGGTCAAAGGCAGACTCGCTCTCCATACGAACGGCTGGGACAAGGCGGACCTTTTCTCGATTGGTGGACTCCTATCTTGGTGTTCTGGTGTTTTTTTTCTCTGAACTATGGAGCCTCGGCACATTTGTCCATCATCTGAGCAACCGCACTCCTTGCAAATCTCGAGAATAAAAGAATGTTAGGAAATATCCAGAGTCTGGTCAATTGCAGAAGTGCTTTCAGGAGATGCTAGAACGGCTCATGATGACCCGTTCTTCGTTCGTTCTTCCTTTGTGTTAGATTAAACTGTCCTTTTCAGAAACAACCGTGATCCTAGGACTCTCTAATCTCTGAGGGACCTCAGTAAGAAGTGCGCCAAGGTCACATCCCGAATGAAAGAACCGACTGGGGCTTATCGCTGCATAATCTCCGACGATACTCTTCCATCCTCTGGAAGTGGCTTTCTTCCAGTACACCGTGGTTGCTTGAAGACACTAACAAAGCGCCAACAAAGGGGCTACTCTGCTCCGTACACTGCTGTTACGCAATTTCACATCGCTGTAAACACTACCTCGCCCGGAGGGCTCGAGACCGCTGGAATGGGTCCCACACCGAAACCCTGAAAGCACTGTCTAAACCTCTCGCTTTCATCATTGGATACTGTACCCATTTTTCTGTCACCTCGGCCCTTACGGTGCTTTGTTAAGAGAATAGTGTTCATGTTGTATTATAACGAGGAAGAATTTTCGCTAATCTGTACTGTTCATCGCATTGGTCGTAATGATCAACTAATGAGGCGAAAATCTCTCCAGTCCACATT
>KN768171.1:0-10224 GCA_000816745.1 Ancylostoma duodenale | reverse complement strand
AAAGTAGCACGACGGGATGACGCACACCTTCTATCTTTATCTTAGGCGCCTTCGAAAAACTGCGACAAATGACGGCATTTTCTCAGTGAATGCACATCTCTAATTAGCAAATGAGGTTTGATTTATGGCTTCGTGTGAAGACAAAGCAATGCGAAGAAAAATTCATGCTTGCTTAAGTCCTGCTAAACAGCTCGATGTTAGGTGCTTTCTAATTGCCAGGAGGATGATTTAACACACATCTAATAACATGACGCTCGACAACTACAGCGTTGGTTTCTTTTGGTTTCTTTTCTGTGTTAGTTACAGATTAAGAGAGGGGGGAGGGGCAGAAAGTATGTAGTAGTTTTGCTGAAAGAGATCTGGTTGGTAAAAATTTCGAGAATAAGATTCATGCCCAAAATTCATAAGTTTGGTTTTGAATGAAAAAAGAGTCTCAAGAAGTTAGCAGAAATAATACTTCAACGTGGCCTGTAAAAAAGATGAATATAATAAATATAGCTTATTACGAACACATTTTGCATGTTTATTCATTTTTTTTATTTACATGCTTTTTTTTTCGAAATATTTCAGCCCTATCGCTTCTTAAAGACGACATTGTTGGTAGGCTGCCCATGTACATACTTATTTATTAAACAGTACACCAGCAAAGTGTGCCCTTATGTGTACATATGTACATATGGTATGTACATACATGTCCTCAAAAGAGGTATGTTCGTGCATAACTTTTCTTCGATTGTCCTTCATGCGATTTTCTCACTTGAAATTGAAGTCATCAATAAATATTGAATGATACATGATATCGACCAGAGACCAAACTCATGAGAGATTAACAGAATTCAAGAATTCCCTATTTCTGTGGGGTTTTTTTTTTGACTTGTACTATGATGGAATCCATTAGTCCCATTACCCAGCTTGATTAAAAATTAATTTCTGTTCCCGCCTCCTCTCTGACATTTCTTCGCCAAAGGAGATAAGGATAATTCAACAACAAGAGAAAAAAATGCACTTACTTGATTAGTATCCAAACCATCACGTTCCCTGTGGACCCTATGAGAACGCAACAAGGCATATAAATAAGATATAGTCGTTGGAATAATGTCTCCGATAGCTCCATTTGTGGAATGTGGAAAGTCCGCTTAGCAGGACCGAAAATTCAGAGAGGCACAGTCCAGGCCGATGACCTCAAAACATGTAAATAATTAATAGGCGCGCAACAAAATATTAATGCAGAGGACGTGTAGCATGCCCCTCGACTCGAGGTGGGGGAAATAAACAGGTGTGATAACTGAATTGACGGGCGGAATCAACAACTGCTGATAGAAGGAAAGACATGAGAAAACAAAAAGTACATTGGCGACATCCAATCATGGAACTAGCGGTATTCCAAGCATAATTACTGCAAAGGTGAATGTTATCCCACGTAGACAAAGAGCACTGTGTTATTACTCCAGAAACGAAATATGGCAAACAGACATAATTTTTCACCAGGACACGGAGAAAATATAGCGCGTATGTCTGATGTTGAACCTATGAAGTGATAAATCTTGAAATCACACGGCTAGTCGTAAGACTCCAAGCAGAGACTGCATGAAGAAAAATTACAATTCTTCAAGCAGTAGACTGTGACATGTCGAAGCAGTGGTTAAATAGCGAACTGACACCTACCTATACTGTAAGTGTATAAGCTATTCCGCAGCCTCACTGTCCACAAAACCACATTTTCTCATCGATTTTTAATTTTTTCCTACAAGAAATCCTCTGTTCGAAACGCTTTTCTCGAGGGACATGGACTAATGGCTGAGATATTCGAAAAAGTGGGATGAAAATGTTGAAAAACTAATTATTTTTCTTTTTTCAACTAATTGTAAGGAAAATGCAGCAGAAGCTGAGGAGATTAGTTTTTCATCCAGGGCAAGGACGTTATTGCATGTAAGGTGGAGAGTGCTCCCAAAGCATGAGGATGGAAGCTTCTCACTTTGGTGTGGAGAAATCTCTTGACGTTTAAAAAACCTGAGCACTAGGGGGACGAGCCAAATCTTGTTATGATGTCGCTGGCAAACAAAATCCTAACTTGAAGATGCACTTGCTGCGAACTATCAAGCCTGCTCGAGACACTAGCCTGCTGTCGTCGCCATACTGGTATGGCAAGGAAATCTTGTACAAATTTTTGAGATTGTTTTGATTTTATAGTAACCTCGCTCAACAACCTATTGAATCAACGATCTACCTAATTATTATCCACAATAATGATGATGACTCAACTAAATAAGAGCAAGTTTTGAGTTTTCTTTCCAAAACCTCCATGCTAGCCAAATCTTATGTACATAGTTGGACATCTTTAATTTCATTAAATTATTTTGTACACAAAGACCAGTAAACATACGTGCGTAGGTGACTGTAGATTTTTCACAGTACTCAAGAGCGTAAAAAGATGAGACTAATAATGGAGAAAACATGAACCAAGCCAAAAAAATAAACATGAATCAAGCCAAAAATCAAAATAAGGCAGACCTGAACAACCACTCACCGGCCATCCTTAATTCCAGTAAATTACACCTAGCACGAGTATGTACGTATGTCTCCGAAGGACGCACCAAGAAATTTCAGGTGTTAACGCATCTGAGTCAACTTCCTTACAATCCCTTCTCAAGAGTTGACTCATTTTGAGATACCGGCATTTTCACCAATATGTTTACCACATTTTCTCTCTTTTTCGTATAACAAACAATTATGAGTTATGAAGCCTCAGAGGCTTTTTTTGCAGTTGCAAACTTTTCGTCTACATAAATACAATATTAAACACCTTTTGCACACTATAAGAGAGCGCTACATTACTCCACAAGACCGTAGACAGCTTTCAGGAGGAACAGATGAGAAGTAGGAGAAGGAGTATGCAGGGGTGTGCAACGTTTTCTGTCTCAGCCCTCGTTTTGTTAAACATCTAGCCAATTTTTTAATTTAGAATTGGCAGATGGCAGGCGCGAATGTTTCGATTCGGAAGAGCAATGGAATTTTTGAATTATATCCGCCCTATAACTAGGGATCGACAAAGACGTGGTTGCATCTGAATTCCTGGATTTCCATACTAAAAGACTCTGCGGGATACTTAGCGGCAAGCATCATGAATGCTCTGATGGAAATTCCGGTTATCGTATCTGCCAAAGTGATGTGCCGGCCCAGGTAAACACCAATGTGTCCACAGTATCTAGGACAAGAGATGTGAAGAGAGAATCATCGCCAGCCTTTTCGCTTTTCTTCTTTTTTTGAGAAGAGGAGGGAGGGTTAATTGCTCTGGGGTCTCTACACCAAGTCAAAATGTCACTTCTAAGCGCAACAGCAGCAATCAACTGCACTGACACGCTCGAGAAAAAAGTTTCAATGTCGCAGTGAGGGAAGGAGAACAACTATGTAACACAGCAGTAAAGCATTACCAAGCGAGACATAGCAACAATGAGAGTCATCATCAACTTTTTCTGGAACACCTCTCCCAGACGCCGTGTGTTTTTACCAGACATCCCTCCAGCCGCGAACTAAGCTTGAGTTGACGGTTGCCTGAGTGATGGCGGGAGTGTGGAAAAACCGGGATTATTTTTGCAACTAAGCGATAATTCGTGTAATTTTCATAAATCAGTGTCACGATATTGCACAAAATGGCTAAGTACTGAGGTGCACAATAGTAAGATAACAAGTGATATGGTAACTAACCTAGTATTATGAAATCGAGTACGGAGTTGACAACAGAAAGAACATCGTGCAGCCATTCACTCGCACTCGGGAAATAGATTGGCTCGAAGCGATATGAACCTCATTCTTCAGCGGATGGGTGTGCAATGACACTGCTCCACACAGCATAATTCTGACGGAAGCGCTCTCTTGAACTTTCTAGAACCGGCGCTACTTTTTTTCGTGTACCAATTGGAATGTTTAGCCTGCCACGGCCTTTATGTAGGTGAAACTGGAACGACACTAAGCGTGCGCATCAGGGAATATATGGCCACCAAGAAACGAGACGAGGGAAGTTGACATCATCGCTAAGCGCCGTAAGGTTGAAGCGCACGGGGCAACGATTCTGATATCAAGGGCAAGATATTACCGCACGAAGACGACTGGAAGACGTTGGAGGCGGCCTCGATCTTCACCAGAAATCCAGGGATTAGAAATGAATGTCTATCATTAACAAGCGATCTTCTTCCTTTCCTATCGTTATGTGGGCTATCGACTGTAGACCAAATATGATCCGGACGTTGAGTACCAACCAGTCGTCCGCTGTAAATCACAAGCAAGTGCGGACAATTCCGCAAAGGGTAGAACGCCTGGTGGGTCCGACCTGGATAGTGAGTATTCCCATCGTGCATTGCCTTAGACAACTTCGAGAAGTGGCAAAATAAGATGAGACGTTTGGTCATATACAGCACGAAGAAAAATCATTCGAGCCACTTCCAGACCGCTGAAGAAGACGGTTCCGTCGAAACGTAAGATTGCAGTGAATAAATCATTCCACCATACTAACCTGGAGTGGCACACAAAACTTATCAAGCTACTTTTTTGTTTTTGCCTAGAAAAATCTTATTTTTTACGAGCGCTAGCGATGGAACACCTGTTAGGTTGACTTATTTTTATCACCAGCGTGAAGAGCGTAAAATTTCCCATCGAAAGTGCAATTACACTTGAGCATCTGCGAAGATACTCTGTGATAATTGCAAGAATGGTCGGTATGAGGGCGGAAAGTGGGGAAATGATCGACGTGAATCAAATGCACGGCAGAGTGGTGTCGGCTTGCCTTAAAAGGGATTTCACTCCACGTCGAATCAAAGCAGGCGACAAGCGACATAGCATGTGGAAGGGCAACCTAAGTGCAACTAAACAAATTCTCCTAGGAAATCAGGGACAAGCAGCTCAGAAATCTAACGAAATTCAGAGGAACAATGATAAAAACGCCCGAAGGTTTCTTCTGGCGTTGTTTACTGGGAGCAGAAAAAGAGGAACCCGCGTTCTAGGATTGAAATGATGAATGGCTCCGTATCGCGGATCTTTTGGCGTAAAGGATGTGACGGAATTCAATATATGTTGAAAAAGAGGAAAAAAGAAGAATTTTAGTTGATGGACACTTAAAATGACGGGAAATTGCTACAGACTGAGTTAATGAAAGTTGCTGAGGCTAAAATGGGAAATAAAATTTAATGAATGTTGCTAAGCCTAAATTGAGAAATAAAACAAGTGCAGAAGGAAATTTATAGCCACTATAGACTCGGGGAATGCTACTGTAACAAGAAAAAGGCAACCAGTACAAATGTAGACCCGCGACAGAGCTTTGAGATCTATCTCAATTTTAGGTTTGGCAGGTTTCCAGTTCTGGGACACTTGTAAGAGAAATCGTTCACACACTGATTCGCCAGCTGTTCAGGCGCAGACGACAAATTTGACGACCTCGCGCCGGAATAACTTGCATCGGGGAGGAGGGGGCGGGAAGCCCAGCAGCCTCGTAATCTCGCATATGAGGCAGGGCAGGTCTTTACGCAGAACCTGGCAAGCGCACAACTTCGAGAAAGTCCCATGAATTCTGAAGCCTGATTCGATTTCTGCTATGAGAGGCGATGTTTGCACCTATACATGCGGCTAAAGAGTCATTATAATATTCAAAAAGGGTAAGAAACAAAGCTGTTATGATGGAAATGAACTTAAAAGTTACAGGACAACAAACGCAGCAATGATCTAAAATTTATTTGGAATTTTGCTTACGGAATTTCTTCTCGTGCTACGCCTGGCCTGCACAGCTCTTTAGGGACATCTACACTATACGCAGTCCCACCTCCGAGAAACGTCATCTTGTTTACCGGTTTACCTACCAGGGAACACCACAGAAACATCTGTGTATGATGTAAAACATATACAACAATGCGCTAACACGTAACAAGCTCCCGTCAGAATGCGCTTTCGGATGAGGTTTCTTGATATCCTAGAGCTAATGAATTACCTGCAGGGTCGCTAATCTTCCGCAGGCATACAGGGGCCAATATGCAAAAAAAAAAAAACAGAAGAAGCACCATGAGTTTTGTCAAATTTACCAAACGTCATTTGCGGACGAGAACGCATTGTTTCCGGCCACTATTTCATCTTCACGCAGGAGCCGCCCTCAAAGGTCGCTGTATTTGAAGAATGACAGATATTTTTTCTCAATGAAGACGTGGACGTTCCAGAATTCGCAACTATTGGGCGGACACGCTCCTAATCTCCTATCGAGTGCAGAGAAGTACTGTAAGCTAGGCTCAAAAATATGACTGCGTGTTGAGCAAATTACGTGGTCAGCACCTGGACCGATCTCTATTTTTGAGGTTGGCAGCACATACATATGCACACATATAGCTGACAGTGGCGGACACGGAAAGTGGGCGGGAGGGGCAGGCGTGGGAAAAAAGTGGGGTCTCCGCCGTTTTGGGGATCCACAGGGAAAATAAAATTAATAAATATATTAATTATAATAATAAATAAATAACAAAAATTATATTAAAATTAATAGCAAAAATAAACAATTGAAAATAAACTAATACAAGACTTTTGTTTGTATTGCTAAGTAATTTCGAAAATTTGGCGACCCATCCTCGCGGGAGGGTGCCCCCTCCCCCACCGTCTCACCCCTGCGTCCGCCACAGATAGATGAGTATGGAGCGGCTGTCAACCATAAGATGCTCATTACTGGAAATGTGAAAATCTGAGATATATTCCTCGCCAAAAAAACCATGCACGTATGTCCATCTGTTGGTGAGGAAATCTCTAAACACTACATGCGGAAATAATTATGCATGAATGAGTTCGGGAAATAAGAAGCAGAGACCACGGAACTTTCGCAAACTTGCTCTGTGCCGACATGCGAGAAAAGAAGTCTCAAGGGAGGAAATCAGAGAAAAGGTAGCGAAGCAGCGCGTTGAAGGCTGCAATCGATCTTTGCTCTCATAGAGCAAAGCAATGGAAAATTCTGAATATAAAATCCTTGGAAACTAGAACAGAGATGTGCTGCTTTGAAAGGCTACCAATAATTAGCTACTCGAAGATGTGGTTAATGTTGGAAGAGGCAGGTATCTACAGTGTTCTGTCAGCAGTTTTACCAGTGATTATGGTGATTAACGCAGAGGTGGTATTAGGATATGCGAAAATGCTAGACAATTTCAAGTTTGATTGGTAAATTCACATGTGGTGTGGTTAGACGCTTCGTTGGGTAGTTGACGCAAAATGTGCGATGTGACGCAAAACTTCGATCGGCATATATTCCTCATTTACTATAATTACTCGGATATTTCACAACAGTCATGCGTCAGCAGTCATTTTACTCTTGCATCAGTTTGGATTAAGGGCTTCTTTGTGTACCAATAATGAGAAAATAAAAAAGTTTTAGGCACAGCATGTCTCTAAAAAATAGACAGCTCTTATGAGGAAGAACACAAGCGGGCTTTTTTTTTTCGCATAACAGATCACGTCACCACATGACTGGGTCCAAAATTATGCAAGGAAGTGATGCTCAAAACCCTCGTGTTTATCCGCAACGGCTTAGCGATTTACGTCGGCGGTAGATTGCAGGATGACTGAGTGGTCTGCATTTCAATATCCGAGACATCACTACACTAGCGGCCGCGGGATCTCAAAAATTCCCGAGAAGTCACGGGAAATCGCAGACTTTTCGGGATTTTCTTATAACCTGATTAAAAATTGTTTTTCCTGAAAACAAGGCATGCTATACAATTCTGCGGGCCATGCTCTACATACCTGTGTCAGTTGCTCCACAAATGGTCCCCTCCTTACTTTGCAATCAGCGTGACCTCATTTTTTCCGCATACTTCCCCTCTAGCAGTCTGTCTTATGACCAATTAGCGCTTTATTTGCCATTCAAAACTAAACTTCTCAGGGAGAAATCTTCAATTGCCAATATTGCTAGAATCTTACAGATGAGTTCATAAGCATCATTTTAATATCTCATTCGGTGTTGAAATTCAGAAAAATTTTTCACGTATCAATGGGCCATGAACTGCCAATTTTCCACGATTTCTTGCTGGTAGGACTAGACATCAAGTGATACATAATAATTATTATATACCAGCAGTTTCTTTCACTTATGCAGCATAGTCTGCGAAGGAATGGCGATGAAAACGAGTTAATTTTTTTTTATTGTGAAAAATAAACACAGTTCCAACATCTGTTTAAGAGGAGTTCTATCGTTTAAACTCGAAAAGAAGAAGCGACTAGCAATGGACCGCGAGCGACTAGCTATCGAAAATGGTATGGTGGCCAGTCAAGTCAAGCACAGCTTTCAAAGGAAACGAGATGAACTTGAAGCATTATTCCAGAATTCGAATTCAAAGCGAGAAAAATCAGAATTTTGGAATACATTCCAACTAAAGAAATGGTACTAAATGCTGATACACCGATTATAAGCAAGGAGACCTTTGTTCGTTGGTGTGCACTCCGCAAAATAAGAGATCCTGAGGGAGATGCCGGCAGCATTGTGAGTGTTAGGAGAAGTGCCAGAGGAAATGGGCAAGGCAATAACCTAAATCTTAACCTGTTTCAGTCACACTTTACCGAACCAGCATTTGGTGGGAGGATCAGATCAAGTTGGTCGTCGAAACTTATCAAGAGTACGAGCTTCACATTTTTTCTCGAAGTTTCGTAATTAATCTTTCAAATCCAGATCTAATTTTTGAAAAAACCGTCACGTCCACATCACTTTTATTGAAAACAATGTTGACGGTTGAATGATCACCATTCATCTCGTAGTAGCTTCCATCGCTGGTGGCTTCTCCCTTCCTGAGTGCAAATGATAGAGCTCCTCTTAGCAGATGTTGAAACCGTTTTCTTTCACAATTCAAACAAGTCAGCTCGTGTTAAACATAATTTTCTCAAATTCTGTAGGGCATAAGTGAAAGAAACTGCCTGTATATAATACTTAATATGTACCACTTGATTTCTAGTCCTATCAGCAAGAAATCGTGGAAAATTGGCAGTTCGTGGCTCATTGATATGTGAAAAATTTTTCCGAATTTCAACACCGAATGAGATATTGAAACGATGCTCATGAACTCATCTGTAAGATTCTAACAATACCGGCGAATGAAGATTTCTCCCTGAGAGGTTTATTTTTGAGTGGCAAATAAAACGCTAATTGGTCATACGACAGAATGCCAGAGGGGAAGTGTGCGGAAAAAATGAGGTCACGCTGATTGCAAAGTAACGAGGGGACCATTTGTGGAGCAACTGACACAGGTACGTAGAGCATGGCCCACAGAATTGTATAGCATGTCTTGTTTTCAGGAAAAACAATTTTTAATCAAGTTATAAGAAAATCCCGAAAAGTCTGCGATTTCCCGCGACTTCTCGGGAATTTTTGAGATCCCGCGGCCGGTAGTGTACACCCATAATGAGGAGGGGCTTGAATGAATATAACTTTTAGATATTATAGATTACTCTGATAATATGTTCCAATAGTTGGATGGACAGCATTTAGAGATAAATTTTCTTTACAGAGGATCCTATGTCAGTGGAAATCGGTGTGCTCCCTGCCAACGAGGATAAACGTTAGTGGAAAATTGAAGGTATTTTATTGGTACTAGCGCCCCTTCGGGTCGCTAGAAAGTGAGGTGGGGCAGCCACTTGAGGTATGTGAAAATACTCTGCTCCTACAAAATCCTCACAAAATTAAAACAGAAACAAAAATAGTAACTAATTGAGCATGGAAACGGAATCCTCCATTTGAGTTGCGTGTGCTCTACCAGTCTGGCCCTGTGGTCAACTTTGGACTTCTTGGACTCGCGATGCTAGCTTTTCTCGAGGATTCTTCCTCCAACATCAACATGTAAAACTGCTTTCCAATGCAATGATACATCCCCCGTTTGTTGTCACCGCACTTCTTAAATGCCCATGGACCTGTCACAGCTTAAAAAATTTGATTGTGCAGAGCTAACAGACTCATCCCCAATCGGTGGATCCGAATGCTAGCGTTCCTAACACCTAGGCCACAGCGGACCCATCCTCCATCCGCAAACGCCTACCCTGGCCTACCTAATAATTGGGCCACAGCGGGCCCCTACTCCACCGGCATAACCGTATCCTGGCATTCCCACACCTTTAGGGTACAACAGACCCATCCCCCATCGGCGAACCCGTTTCCTGGAGTTCCCTTATTTTTAGGCTACAGAAGACCCATGTGCCATAGGGAACTCGTATCCTGGAGTTCCT
>KN768170.1:0-10224 GCA_000816745.1 Ancylostoma duodenale | reverse complement strand
ACTTATTGTAGATCGAGGAGCAGAGACTCATGCCTTCTGGTCACCACGGTAGAACCCTTCTGGGAAGGGGTTGGTTTCCTCATTTCGTTTCACTACCGCATCAGTGAATTTAATTACATTTGCATACTGTGCACCCTATTTTTCTCACTTTTTCCTCCATTTTCCTTCTGATTTCTCACTGCAGTAGAATATCGTGAGTCGTTTGCTACCTCTCCGTTTTGTTTTTTCCACAGCTCGTACATATTTCCCACCAAAGGGGGAGAGGTGAGTCACATCCACTCAATTGAAGCTGCGATGATCTGACGTGATAGGGGTGTTAGAGGTGTCTTCTCCGAATGCCAGGGTTATCTCAGCATTAGGCGGTGTTAAAGAGGATTTTGGATGCGCTGTCTGAGTCATAGACCACCACGCTGATTTTCGCGAAGCTTCCAGAAATAAAACTAATCAGACTCTATAGCTCAGAACGCCAAAAACAGCTTGTTGACAAGGTTGACAAGCATTTGGCAAGCATGTTTCCGATCGCATCTGAAACTTGCTTGCTCAAAAGCTTGCCGACAACTTGTTTTCACACTTCCTAGCCGCCAAGTTGTCTTTCCAGAAGCTTGCTGACAATATTCTCACTCTTCCTTGTCGACAAGTTATCAGCCTTATAAACTTGTCGAAAACCTGTATCCAGCCTTTCTTCACTGACATTCTGTCAGCTCTGCCCGAAGTAACTTTCGAAAAAGCCGCAACTGTCTGTTACGACTGCATCGTAAGTTGCATCGTAAGTTGCGCGGGAATGGAACTTGACTCGATCTCGTCGACAAACTGGTTGAAGGGCCGTACGCAACTTGCTGCAAGTTGTTTTTTTTTCTCGAAAAGCTGGTCGGGAACTTCTCTTTCCTCTTCCCTGTCGACAAGTTGTCGGGAGAAAAGCTTGTCGACAACTTGGTTCTTGGTAAAGTGATGACGTCAAACTTGTCAACAACGATTTGCTCGTTAAAAGCTCGTTTGCAAGTTGTTTTCGAGCAAAGCTGGGCCGACAATTTGGTTTTGGGGTTCTAAGACTTAAAGTCCCAAAAATAAGCTTCCGATCCGATCTGAAACTTGCTCGCCCATAAGCTTGTCGACAACTTGTTCTCACACTTCCTTGCCGACAAGTTGTCACCCCAAAAGCTTGTCGACAACTTGTTTCTGCAGAATGTCAGTGAGAAAAGGCGAAAACAAGTTGTCTGCAAGCTTTTGGGCGAGCAAGTTACAGATGCGATCAAAAACTTGTCTTTGGGGTTCTGAGTAGCTCATGAACTTTTACTACATTATTGTCAAATTTCCAGTAATTTCCCATGAGTAACTAACACCTCCTCCACTTCTGTGCGATGGCTTGTTTCTCGGTAGAAGGATCCGGAAGCTTTTTCAAAGGTCGTAAAAATTTCAAACAGCCATAAAGCACCTCGAAATGGCTAGCAGACAGAGAATTAGCTGGTTGTTGTGCAATTTTCACAAATCCAGTGTTGTTCGTTTTGGAAGTTTTCATATAGTAATGCATTGTACATTTGTTTTCCTTGGTTTAAATCATGGAATCTCACCAGCTCATCCTGAATTCTTTACATCGGTGGAATCATATTTTGTATTGCTTTACATTAGCAAATCAAAAAATCCTATAACCATAGGAGGATTCCTGTTGAGGCGGAAGTTCTCACCTCTACATTCCCTTCAATTCCTCAAAAAAACTAACATTCACCTCCTCCATCTCCCTTTGTTATGCTCTGATTGCCTCACGTGGGCGGTCATTTTTTTTCGTTTCGGTTCGATTTCGTGGCTGTGCCATTATTCTCCCTGGAAAATCACATAAATTTCCCTCCCCCGCTTCAGGTAACATGCTCTGGCCATTGGTGTTGTGTGCCGCCGTTTTCGTTCCAGTTCTGTCGTCAATAATGTCGTCATCACAAGACAGTCAACTAATGAACCTCCTCGCGTAAGTCATTTGTTTCCAAGCAAAAATTAACTTCACTCCCCCAAGATGGGATACTTCCTAGGGTTTTGCTAGTAAATTACGTCTCTTGCGGGGTCCTTGGGGAACTTAAGAGCAATTTAAAGCATACAGAACTCAGGAAATATTATATAGTTCAAGAGGAAAATAGGGGCCTTGCTTTCAAACGAATTTTTCTGCTTCAAGGAGCAACCGGTAGCCGCCGCTGAAGCTTTTACCAACCTTTCCTTTATTGGTTTACGTAATGAATTCCACTTGCCGACAATTGCGGAATTTTGGAGAGATCATTGAGTTATATGTAGTAGAATCGCATACCAAGAAGAAGTGGAAGTGCCACGCAGAATAGATAAAAATAGGTATTAATAATGAATTGAAACCTTCTTGAAAGAAACGAAAGGCTAAGATCTACAGCACTCTGAGGTGATGCACACATCTTTGGCTCTTTTTCTTTTTTTCCGTGGTAGGTTTTACTGGGAACTGAGTATTTATATCTATATATAAGATATAACAACCCTTACAACACTTTTTTTTTCAAAAATCTAAACGAAGCGAGTGGGCGCCAAATTCAAACGTTGGTAACGTGTCATTGGAAGATTTGGTAACGAGGGGGCAAACATTACTAGAAACTATTGATTCGAATATCGAACTATGGGTCGATTTTATCGATTTTTTGCAGTTCTGCACCATTCTGGGTCGAAATATGCCTGCTGGCGCTATCCAGGGCGCGGATCACGAATATGACAATCATTTTGCGGGGCAGTTGTTGATTTACCTATGTTATGAATCTTTTGCGAAATCTGCTTCGAACACAGTGGGAGCACATTTGCATGGGCTGTCCACCGCGCTGAACGCGAATTTCATGGAAATTCGGCAGAAGAATATCGATTTATTAGATTTATTGATTTTCCCACTTTTACACACAGGTGAATAAACCCCTGGCTACTAGTCTTGTTAATGCACTCGAGATGTTGCCAAAATCCCGCAAAGTAAAATAGAAGTGTTGTCCACCAACGTTTAAAACAATTCATGTTAAAGCATACTTGGTACAATATTATTCGGCTTAAATAGGAAATAGCACCACAGATAAAAGTGAGCTAGTGCTTCTAGTATTCAGTAACATGTAAATTTCAAATAGAGGACAGTGATATCTCCATTGTTCAACCCCCCCCCCCCACTCATTTTTTTTTTCAAAATAACGACCGAATACTCCTCTGAGACCACCAGGAACCACCCTTCGAGCCCCGCTGATTGGCTTTTCTGTTTTATTTTTCTTTTATCTAAGACTTTAATAGGTTTTTAGAGAAACGAGGGCTTCACTACGTACTCCTGTACTTGGTCAGTAAAATGCCCTTCTTGTTTGCTAGTTCGTGATTGTGTTTGTGCAGAAAGATTTGAATACATGTAAATGATAAATCTCTATGCACAACACCACAATTCTTATAAAAGTGTGCAGAAAACTTCCTTATTTGCACATGCTGTGTGTGAGGCAGTTCTCACGAGGGCTTCTATGCATAATCTGACAAGGGAAATATACTTGGCCGTTCGAAGTGATCAATACCAACAAGATGTGTGCTATCGAATTGGAATTCTGATCTCAAACCCATTGTCCAAACTTCCTGTGCTGTTTTTTTTTCGTAAGCCACGCTCAGATATAGGATAATATACTCATGTGCGAGCCCAACGCATATGCTAGTTGTGTAGACGCTTTCCAACCATTATTTGATTGCCAGTAGGACGAGGGCCTACATAGCTAATATACGTACGCAGATACAGCTCCTATCCTGGAATCAAGCTCGTGCATGAGCAGCAATATCCCAGGTCTGTTCACGACAGAATGGGCGCGGTCCTATAACAGACAACAGGAGTTTTTTTTTAGAACAGATTCGAGATAAGGGCAATCTATACTAGGTGCGTGCGTTTGACTTTGGTTCGATATGATGAAAGATGGGGCCAGCCGCATTTCTGACGCAGTTCAGACGCACGCGTTTGCTGCCTTTTGCTTTTTATCGAAGGTAGCATCATCTACCATATGGATGGTTGCGTCTGACAAGTATAAAGGGCAACTTATACTGGATGCGTGCGACTGACATGCGTGCGTCTATATGATGAAGAATAGGGCCAATAACATCGCAGTCGCATCTCTGGCGCAGCTCTGACTCACGCATTTACGGCTTCACGGTTGCCGCGCGTCTTCATCGAGGATGTGCATGCCGCGTTGACCGGTCTTTATAAAAAAAATCCTTCGCAAACAAATGTGTGCGTCTGACGCGCGACTGACGCACGCGGCTAGTATAACCTGCCCCTAAGTTGCCCCATAAGCACTGCAGATTACTTGCGCACATCGCATTGAGAATGACCCCCTAAACTCAGATTCCACAAAGTCTGGTCTTGATATCACCTAAAAGAGTTCTAGAAAGTTAAGCTTTTACGAACCAAAACTCGCTTGCCTTCAAAAATCGATAATCTGTTGTAATTTGGGAAGTTTTTGGACAATTCTCTTAAAATTTGATTTTAGACAGGGCATCACCCATTTTTATTTTATGACACGACGCTTGTAATGCGATTACTTTATGAAGCGCTCACGCTTTAACAATAGCCTTTTCTAGAACTTTGCATGGTTCTTTGCATATCGTCATTATCGCCATCTACATACATTTGCGTAATGGGGTCTTCTAATGCCGAGAAAAAGCTACTTTTCTCCGAATCTAGATTTGAGAGATGTTCATTACTGGAAATCTCAGGACATCAGACAGACTGTATTCGGTTCATTCGCTTGAGCAACGCTTAGTTTATTTTGATGAGATGTTGAAAGCAGTAGGTACTGGGAGCGCTTTTTAGCTATCATCTTTTCGTACATGTATGTACATAAATAGCATGACTCTATTCTATTCCCGAAAGGCTTTGGATGAGACTGATCATAAAGCCAGTAATACCAGAAATAACTATAAAGTGAGTTTGAAAATTGGTATGAATTCCAGCCATTTATAAGGTGGAGATTCGCACTTCTTAACTGTGTTGAATTTCTTGAAGGTGTATTTACATCCGTTTCAGAAAGCCTTTTCCGTATTTCTTAGCACTCAAATTTCCAAAAAAAACCTTAAAGGTATATTGCTGATACTATTGATTTTTTTTTGCTGGTTTTATGACGGTACTTAATGATAGTACTAAAGCAACTCGTGGGACGAATCAAGAATATGTTTGCTGTCAGCTGGTCACGCCTATGTAAAAGTAGCCTTTTTGAAAATATGTACCGACGAACATGGGTAACTGAACCGAAGGCTACTGGATGCAAGCTCTATCCTATCATTTTGGATGTAAGCTCCATCCTCATTTGACTTGGAAAAGCCTATAAAGCTCTCACATAGTCCGCAGAAAAATCCAGCCTAATCAATTAAGGGGACCTGGTTAATAGGAGCAAATGTTGTTGCGTCCTCTTCAATTCCATGTTTTCAGGACGTCACGAACTGCCAGTAATGGTTACCCGGAATGGATACTGCAATCGTCAAAGACGGTGAAAAAATACGACAGAAATTGCTTCTTCAGTCCCGTACAATGCATGTTGAGCTTCAACGAGGATCGTGAACAGCCAATCGTCTTCACTTCCAAAGGCAAACGTCTGTTGTACTATAGAAAGTAACGATCTCACGACGATCGGAACCAGTTGCAGAGTATAATGTTTGTGTAGTACGCAAGCTCATTTGTTCAAATTGTGCAAATTGTTTTGATTCATTGAAATTCCCGAGCATTACTGAGGTTGTACGGTCGAGGAACATTGACAGAGTACGTCAACACAAGATCTCATTCTCATGTTATTGATATTGTCAGGCAATAAAGGAAGTCTGAGTTAGAAGTTGTTTCGGGCATACGCGCGATCAGACAGACAGGCAGTTGGACAGACAGACAGACAAACAGATAGGAAGGCAGGCAGACAGACAGACAGACAGACAGACAGACAGACAGACAGACAGACAGACAGACAGACAGACAGACAGACATACAGACAGAGACAGAGATGCAAACAGATGAATAGACATACAGATAAGTGAACAGACGAAAACATAGAACGGAATCTCCTACTGTTTCCTTTCTGCAAAAATTGCAGTTACTCTAAGCAGAGAAGTTGGTCGCTGTTATTACTGAGGTCAGGATTTCATTTGGGTTCTGAACGAGTAAGTGAATGCTAATGATTGTAAAATAGAAATACCTCAGAAGAAGATGAACTTACAGGAATTAGGAAAGAAATGGGAAGAAAAAGCAAGAAGTGGTTGAAAAAAAGGAGAAGAAAAACCTAGAGGTAAAAAGAAACCAATCAAAATAATTATAATGGACCCCCATTATAGATTGTAACATCAATGATTATAACAGATTCGCATTTTTGGGATCGTGGTACGCATTCAAGTTTCTAATTTTATTCCCCTAATATTTCATGTGTAGAGACTGCCCCCAGAACTCATAGTTCCATCAATTCTGATTGCCCTTCGAAAACGTTGAGTGGTGCAGTAACTCTAGACATAGGTACGATAACCTGAGACGCGTCTCAACCCACCATCACTTACGGTAGAGCGCTTGGGGGGAACCTTCACATACGATGATGAAGATAAGTTGGATCCGGCATTGCACCCCGGATCGCAAAAGGGTGGAGAAAGTCCCATATTTTGTTCCGGAAAGGCAGAAATACATGGAACGCGCAGTTGTGGATCAAATTTTACATACAAAACGGTGTTAGGAAACATGAAGCTTAGGAGTCGTTGGCGAAGATGGGTTGAGAAAAGCTATCAAGAATATAGGCATGAGATAGCCTGAAATCTGGGCTTTGGCCTGGCTTATCACCTTCAGCTCAGAAAAGTAAGTGTTGCGCAGTTGTCATATGAAATAGTAATGAAACCTACACTAGATAGTATTGGAGTGACATAAATGCCGCTAAGAATAGTTGAGAAATCTCCTAAAAGGTTATATACACGATATCTTTTTTATTTGGGAGAAGCAGAAGTTGCGCTGTTGTCCGCTGAACTCGGAATGAAATTGTGAGCAGAATGATATATGATTCTTGGTAGCTTCATTCATTCCCGATCGAAAATCCAGGGTGAGACAGATGCCCCGTCCGTCTCACCCTCGCGTCGGGCGCCCTCTCATATCGCGTGCTCTCTCGCTAGCCCCCTGAGCTACACGGGGCATTTGTTTCAGGCGGGCTTTTTCAGCCCAGCATGAAAGGAATTACCAAGTGTTATATACCGTTCTACTCGTAATTGCACGGGCTCGGACTCTTTTCGAACTGAAAGAGATATTTAGCGGAGAAACGTTTTTAAACATGGCCTGTTTTCTGGGCCAATTTCAGACAAAGACACTTGTTTTTATGACCGCTGTATGCGCAAGGATGTCAGCGATTAAATAGACAACTGCGCAACTCATGGTTTCTGAAAATTGCAGGAAAATTTTAAAGGACGCAAATTTCCCTTCTAGCTTTCAAAAAACTGAATTCCCCGTGGATTATTAGTAAAAATTGTAGATCTTTGTGTTGTTCTATAGGAAACAATATGGAGAAAAACACTGACAACTGCGCAGCTGTCTGACATGTTAGAGTGAGATTGTTAAGACTGTGAGCAGATCTAACATTCCAGCTTTGAATGTGATATCGCAGGGGCTTTATTGTCTTGTACTCTGTAAAGTTCAATCTCTTGAAGCAACCTTCACTTTCTTGACCCAGACAACCTTCACTTTTTTGACCCCTCTCTCACCACTATCGTACCTATGACTCTAGAATAGCATGGACTTGTGCAAAAAATGCCCTAATTCTGCAGCGACACAACGCACTTTAATGTCTTTGTAATTAGCAAAGAGGGTGCTGCAGCTACGTTTAGTACATTAGAGGTGTGAGCGAACGTCTAGACTGGTATTTGTTCTCGGAACAAGAGGACTGGCATGTGAAATTATTGCCACTAACTGGGGAGTTTGTTCACTGGAATAAGCATAACATGGACAAGTATTAGCTGCAGAAGGAGAGAAAATATATCGTATGCAGTGAAAGGAGTTCATTAATGTAGTTCCACACTTTACTGACTTGTACAGGGTGGTCCACATGAAATGTGACGCAAAGAACTACGCACAACTTTGTACTAATCCATTCAAATAAGGGACATTTTTGTTCATTCAATAGCTAAAGAAATTCTACTTGAGGTCTCACAAATCACATTCAAGATGACCACCTTTAGCTTCAATATAAGCGTCTAATTTCTTCCGGAAATTACTGAGAATGCGCGCAGTCATTTCTTCCGTTCCTTCCCTTCGTCTGGGCCCTTTTCAGCGGATCAGGGGACCTGCATTCAAAAGAGCAGACGTTTTGCCCCAAGACCGTTAGATAACAAAACTCAAAGGATTGAAATCGGGCGAGTTTGACGGCCAAACTTCGTTTGTCCAGAAATCCGGAAGATTGGTCTCGCAGTATTCCATTTTTTTCTCGCACCGTGGGTTGGTACCCAATATTGTTGGAAGATGCAGTCGATGTCCTTAGTCTTTTCTTTGGTTCAAGGAATCTCCGCATCTTTCAAGAAAACGAATTTTCTATCGCCCGTCACACTTCATGTGGACCACCCTGTATACAACAAGCATTGCAAATACTTGAGATATCAAGTAATTATCTTACTATTTTAGTTCAGTGGCCGTGCTATAGATCTCAATTTCGAAAACACGAATTTGCTAGAAAACCCTCATATAGGGGTAGTGTGCTGATCCCGATTATTATACCCGTTTTATATGGCAGTCTCGATTTCACTGGTTTTGTCGTCTTTCCCTCGACGCTTCGTTCTTCTCTCAAATCTCTCTGAAAATTAGCATGCAGATTCTTTTGGGGGTACTGGTTAAAAATAATTAAAACTCAAAAAAAAACGGGAAGAAATCCTCCTCAGAAAAATCAAAAATAACACATCTCACAGGAATAGGTCTGTTTGTTCTGTCTATCTACGTATCTACATATAACACCTATTACGTGCAACAACACACAAACTAGCACCAACGAACACAATTAATGGAAACTCTAGGAAAGTTTGGAACTGATACACCTCCCACCAGTGCAATCTATACTATTCTTAATTGGCATTTTATGTGTGTCTGTTTGTGCAAGAGAACCAGCCGTTACCGGAAAAATCTAACTATTTCACGATGTTCAGCGTGTCGAGTTATGTATGGAAAGAGTGTAAATTTTCATTCTTACCTTGACTGACAGGTGTTCCGATCCACTTTTGGCTACTCCTATTAGCTTGCAAGACCAACTGTTGTTTTCATTACGGTAAAAATGAACGAGATTGTTCTGTGTTTACCAAACGATATAAGTGGCGTGAAACGGGTGAGGCCCTGTTAGATAGGAGGGAGGAGCCATGTAGTAGGGAAGTGGCAAGAATTGACGGTCGATAGGGGATAGCATGTCACTCAACTGCTCCACAGTTATATTAGGAGTGCACCGGCGTCGGTAGTGGGTAGCGGCGAAGATGTGAAGAAGCAGGCCCACACTTTTGTAAGTGATTCAGCGGTACGTAACCGTATGTAACACAACAGGCCCACAGCTCTTTAAGGGGTGTGCAGGCGTCCCGTAGTGAGGAAAATGATATGAAACGAGTCCGTATGTAGAGGTGAGCCAGCGCTCGCCAAATGGAATAACGTTACTCACCGGGTCCACTGCTAAAATTGTACCCAGGCGCCCAAATCTGAAAAATGTCACCCAATTGCGAGGGAATCATGAACGAATTCAGGTGAGGCCTCTCAATAATTTGGTTCCACTACTTTTGTAAGCAATGGAAAGCCCATTGATGTTTTTCTCCTGACTATGAGTGAGCAGTTCTTCCTTCTTAGAAATATCAACAACCTTTGCTAGCGATCTTTTTTCCTTTTTCCGCGAGGATGTTCAAGCGCAGCTGCTACAGGTGGATGTGGCAGTGAGATTTGATCTAAGACTGTTTTGATGCTAGAGCAAGGGAGCTTGAAAAATTTGTTGTGGGTCACCATGCAATTGCCAAATTTAGTCGAATGCGGGGTGTATCCCATAAAAGGGGTTGATTAACACCGATTACTTCATCTTTCACGCTTTTTTGTTTCACTATGGGCCACTAATGGTGATGCTGATAGTTTTACAATCATCACAGTTAATATTAATTGGCATTTTATGTGGGTGTGTGTAAGTGCAAGAGAACCAGCCAACAAAAACGGAAGATACCCACACCATCGTGTTCAGCGCGTCGAGTTATGTACGAAAGTGTGGTAAA
>KN768169.1:0-10302 GCA_000816745.1 Ancylostoma duodenale | reverse complement strand
TTCAGTGAGGGCAATATACTCCTGGGCACGTGGCCAACTGGTGTGGATAATGGACGTTTTTCTCTCCTTTCAAGTTGATACTGTTGGTCTTGCATGCTCACTTGGACTCCATACCTATGGCTCACTGTTTTTCACACGGTTGAAGGCGCCCAACCTGTTGAATGGAAGTTTTGTTGCTTTTTTTTTAAAACTCGAACTTGATTCCGCTGAAACTAACACACTACATCGTTCTGAGTTGGCACACTGATAATGTCAGTGTATTAAATAAATAAATAAATAAATAAATAAACGTATGCTTGTTCTCGAGCACAGCATGGTTACTCCACCAAATGGCTCTAACCAAGAAAAATAAGACTGGTGAATAGACTTCCTG
Organism: Ancylostoma duodenale; assembly: GCA_000816745.1. NCBI lineage: Eukaryota > Metazoa > Nematoda > Chromadorea > Rhabditida > Ancylostomatidae > Ancylostoma > Ancylostoma duodenale. Next base: position 9,929 of record KN768169.1, on the reverse strand, counting down.
CACTCCATATAAAGGTTATGAGCACTATGAATTGATCTAACCAGCAACTCTTCAAAGATTGGAAAGAGGTTGGACTATGCGCATGTTTCTTTTTTCCTTTTTTTTCAGAAAATTTCTTTTGAAATACCATGAACTAAATGTATAGGAATAGTGGAAACTAGCAATCGTGAATTACACTGCTAAAAATTTGACAATCATTGGTGTCACGGTATAAATCAGCTCCACTGCCAAACACAGAGGTGCAAATGTATTAAACGAACCAGGTTTTCCCCTCACCTAGTCCATACTCCTATGAGTTCCCAGTGAAAGTGCACGTGTAAACTCCTAGGAACAGCAACAAGATAGGAACAAATAGATAAAACTAGGTCCTACAGGGATGCTTCTCAACGATGACCGAGTGGCTAGAATTCGGGTATCTCGGCCCGCCATGCCGCAACTGACATCTTCGAGCATGAAATAGGCATCCATGTAGGAACTAGCGGGGATGTTATGATACCAAGGAAATTCCGACTTGAACTGAAGCATGATTATGTACGTCCAGCCAGTTTTCAAGCAGATGAGGAAGTAGGCCAGACAAAAAGTAGTTGATCACTTTGGTCAAATTCTTCCCACGAGATAGGGAACAGTCTGGTGCGCAATCCATAACAAAAAACATAAATATTGTTTGAAGAGAGGTCTAAATATGGACCTATTTAGTAAACATGGACTTATTTAATGAATCTTGGTGATTTTGACGATCAAGGCATGGTCTTTCTAAGGCATAAGTGACCTGTACAATAACAATAGAAATGGCAAAGAAAGGATCGGATAAGCTGAAGTGCCGGCTTGTTCCTTGAGAATACCCAATACTGCGAAGTAATCATAACGTCAATAAAAAAGGATATAAGCAGGTGGAAGGAAAATTTGGCAGAAACTGCATGACAGCTGATCATTTTCCATGCTTTGTAAAACATTTTGAAGGGCTTCTGCATAAGTGAAGTTACACCGATGCTTACATAAATGAAGCAATTTACATGAATATGGAATGTGTCCTAACCTGATTGTATTCTCTAAACACAGTACGTTGCGGAGTCTTTTCTTCATGCTTGGCATGAACAAGAAGTCGATTGTCAATTGTTTTCACAGTCACCTCCTCAGGTTTGTACTGAGCGACATCGAATCTGGAATTTACTTTCAATGGAAGCAACTGAAAACAAACGGAAATGTGAACAACAAACAAACCTTAGCCTAAGGGTTTTTCCATCACTTTCGTCCTTAATTAAAGGACTTTTCAGGTTGTCCAGATAAGGATCGTATGTGGGGCGTGTCATCAAGTCAGAATGACCTAATGGTAAAGTAAAGTAAAGTGAAGTAAATAAATAGATAGATAAAACAAGTACCATAGAAATTTAACTAACTAATGAACGCTACCCGTACCAAAAGACGAAGGCGGAGCACCAAAGCCTTCCTGTCGACGAGAATCTTGTTGGGATGAGTGTGACAAATTGTAGGCTTGGTTAGAAATAGCCGGCGGTGGAGCACCCGGCCTATAGCCTGAAAAAAAGTGTATTCTCTCAAATGTGAAGAAAGCAGTCCAGAAGAGAAGACTTCTGGAAAACAGGACATAGGGATTTCCTGTTCGAATCATCACGGAAAGGCGTCCTTCGTCAATTACCTACATTATGGTGATTTTGCTTAGCCTCGCAATAAAATAGTTATGTACCCAGTTTGAGGCCACCCAATGAACATGTTTCATAAATCTTAAATAAAAGTGGGCTAATTACTTCAATCACATGCACTCTTACAACCAATTTGCATGTATTTCAAGCTATAAGACTCCATAAGTAAAATCATACAGAAGTTTGAGCTGAGACACGTTTTTGAAACAGCTTTCCGAAGGAAGCGGTAAGCGGCTCTCCCAAATTATCCCGTGCCCATATTGATCAATGCAGTAGGTGTTCCACGAAAATAGGTAGTTTCACGCCACACAGTCCGTCCAGAAAACAACAGCCATTTGAACTATAGAGATTAATATCACTGTGTTCAAATTTCTCTTTGCCTTCATGGCAAAGCAAATTTATTCACAAAGAGTGGAGTGGTTCCAGTAAAGGGTATATCTGCAAGCAAATTTTGAATTTTCCTTCTGCAAGCTGAAATAGGGAAGCTAAAATGAACAGAACTTCCGGTTGTTTTTATTGTTCCATTAACAAGCCCAGCTTGCTAACCATAACAAGAAAGAAAACCAGTGCCGAATTCAAAAAGATAAGGGTTTACCATCAATTCTCTTAAAGAACAAAGAGGAAGATTACACAGAGTACTTGTCATTAAAACACTCCGTCTAAAAATTTGCTACATCATGCAGATGCATCTATTAAATTGGATATGACTTGAAGCACGATAAATTCTATGAAACAAGCATGTTAATTTCAGTTAAGATGCGCAACCGGATTGAAGCTGGAGTCGAGCAGCATTCCGGTGGAGAGAAGTCGTTTCTAATAAAGCATGACTTTGTTTGTGAGCGAAACTGCCAGGAAGTATTCGCAGTTTCACAGGTGCGCTCTATAAATCCCATGGAAGGCCAAGTAGACCTGTTCTCTTTATAGAAACATGTCAAAAGTCACGTGCATAAGCATTTGTGAAGCGATTTAAAAGATTGCACAGAGAAAGAGCTCGTGAATATTGCCGGATCAGCTGACGCTCACCCCGGGTCCAGGTTAACATTGGAAAAGAAGCCCAGCTGGTTACCACACACACCAATGGGGAATCTAGGCTCAATCAAGAACAAAATTACAGGACGGTAAAGAAAACGAATCGACAACATTTAGCTTCAATGCATTTGAAGCAAATCAGGAAAGGAATTGAAAAACTAGGTATCCATACACTGTTGCAAAATGAGAGAAGAGCTCGAGCTCCTCTCTAGCAACCCAACGTGCTCCGATACCAGGAAATCGCAAGGAGATTTTGCTTGGCGCGTTTTTTGAATTGTGACTTTCGAGCACTTCAATGATGGAAGGAAAAGAAGAAATTCAACGCTCATTTAAATCCAGTCCGCATACCTTCGAATTCCTGGCGAAGACGCTTCATTTCGTCTTCCACACGTCGCATCTCAGCCTCAAATCGGTCCCTCATATTCCCGAACTCATTGTCAATGACGGAGTAGTTGCTGCGATTCACGTCAATACGCCGCTCCATGCCTCCTGAAAAGACTTATGCGTTGGAAGAATGGCAAACAGTTGTTCCGACGTTCATCTATGAATGAAATAGGAACCAAACAATGAAAAGAAAACGTTTAAATATGTTGCCTAGCTACGTCAAGCTCGGCGCCAAAAAAAGGTGTATAAAACAGCGCGGATATCTCCACTAACCTCTACAACGTTGACATTCTACTAATGAAAGTTATGAGTCAAATGAAATAGAAATACAACTACAATGTACAAAGTTAGATTTTGAAAAGAATCCACAGGAGAACCAGAAGCTGATGATGGTGAAGAACACTTTCTTTTCCATCGGTTTTAGCATTGTTTTGCTTAAAGCCCAGACAAGTTCGTGCTATTCAACTATTTATGAGAACATTCTAAAAAGTTTAAGAATATGGATACGTAGTCGATATACGTTACGTCAACTCATTATTTGGAAGGCATCGACAACAACCATTCAGGAATACATCGCCGCTAGGGCTTCATATACTTCACGAGGAGTATAACGCTTTCTGGCGCTGTCGCTGCGGGGACATTACTTTTGATACGTATCGATTTTGTGTGGCCCGTACTATTCCTGTCTTAGCTATGCACCATCGATGGTCGATATGTACCAAAACCTATGTCAACAGAGCAAAGACGGAGGATGCTACATCCAACTAGGATTACATCTAAAGCCCAGCGGTCTACCAAGCAGACTACGTACGATCAGCACATCTAAACATAGAATCCACAGAAAATTTCACTTCCAACACGAGTTGTGCTAGTTAAGTGTCGCTGGAGAATTGTAACTGTACAGGAGCTACTAAAAATCATCGCTTGCCTGTGAAGATATTGCAGCTGGAAGTGAGAAGACAATGGACCAGCTGTCGATGAGACGACCTTAGTTGCTCCTTGCATAGTCACCGAGGGATTATAACTGCGTAATCACTTGCGCACTATCGCTCCATTACATGCTGCCGGGTGTAGGACGTTATATACTGGCGAGAGGAGGTGCCGACGTCTGTGATTGGCCGAGCCTCCTGCCTCGTCCCGCCCCAAAATGACACCTCATACGCGAAAAACATAAAATTACACAACTTGCACGGCACTACCATTACGTGCTGTGTAAGTTTGCGTCGTTGTCGTACGAGATGTGATTTGGCACTAATCGGCTAGTTCTCCCCAAAATTTCGAAGTGAAAAATTTCGCCGAAACTTCCCCTAGTGGAGTTACTTGGGGTGCTTAATACGAATATCGTATCCATTGCCGTATCTTCGTCTTTGTAGGGTTACGGTAGCTGTTCTGTAGATACGGAATCTCGTACAATCCTCTCGGATTTAGCGTAAAGGGGTTGCCTTAAACGCTTATCACGAACATCGTATCCGTTCTGTACCGTGACCCTACTTTCGTAGGGATATGACTGGTATACGGCAGGAAGTTTAGAGAAAATGCCGATGTCGGGAAGAAAACAAAGGTTACATGCAGAATAATATTGGCATCGTGACCAGCGCATGAAACAACCCCTCCTCAGACAATGGAACGGGCTGACCGCGGTACTAATATTTGGCGGACCGTAGCCAACTCCGCGGTCAGCCAAATAATTAAGCGCGGTCGGCCAGATATCGGTGCGCGGTCAGCCCGCGAAAGATCCGCGGTCATCCCGTCGAAATGATGTCGTGGCGTGCTCACAACGACAGGAATAGTTACTGATGATGTGTGGACGATATTTTTGCGATCAAAATCAACATTCGACAAAAAATCTCCCCCTTTATCGTTGGAAATTGTGCAGTATAAATAATTTCGGAAAACGGAAAGGCCAACATCATCAGAATTTATTCGTATTCTTTAGACTATGTGATTAAAATTTTCTCCTTTTGTAGCCGTTTACAAAGTACATAATTGCAGCCGTTCATAAAGTGCACAATATTAGTAGCAAGGCTCTCTTAATGAGATAATACTAGTAGCAAGGCTCTCTTAATGAGAGCTTCTCTCCAAAAATATCTAAAGAGTGGCATCCACTCCCGCAAATTGGGATGGGTTCCACTCCTCAGCAAAAAATGGATGTGAGATACTTGTTAACCTCTTCGATATCTCCAAAGGAGGACTGCCGTCCCATGTACGCCACAGTCCTCACCGTCACTATGTTCACAAAGGTTGCATCGTACATTGTGCGGGTTCTAAGGGCCGAATTTGGCTGACCGCGGACAGTACCGCGGTCAGCCAAATTTTCGACGAAGGACCGCGGTCAGCCAAACTTTCGACTAAGGACCGCGGTCAGCCAGCTTTGTGTGCGCGGTCAGCCCGTTCCGCATATCATGGTACCGCGGTCAGCCCACGGAGCACACTTTGGTACCGCGGTCAGCCCGTTTCATTGTCTGAGAATTTTGAGAGGGTTCTGTGAGATACCGTACCCATAATGTACATACATAACACAACCCTACAAAAATGGAGTTACGGTACAAAAAGGACACGACATTCGTGTACAGCACTTCAAATAACCCCCTGGGCGAAGTTTGAGCGAATTTTTTAAATCGAAATCTTGGGGGCAGAACTAGGCAAACAGCGCCGTGATTTTTGGGACGGAAGGAGGCGGGAGGCTCGGCCAATCGAGGCGCCAAGTCTGACGCTCGGCACTCTGCGCTGCCTTATGCATTACGCATTATACGCCTCGACCGTTGTCCATCACTGTATGAGGCATTCAGAAAGGAGTGATCATTGGTGCATTCACAAACTGAAGGTGATCGTCGTTTCCGCCTCTCAGTCCATGATCCCTCCAGCACTACTCACTACAGGTTGGATGGACTATACATATTTCCACTTGCAATAATTTACATATGAGACAAATTTTAGTAATTCGCTCACAAGTGCGACATTCTTCCAACCCTTACACTTAGCTGACCTGACCACAAGAGCAGACACCTGCGTGGCTGCTTCTTTTAAGACCAATTTGTTTCACTCGCTTTTTAATTTTGTATTTTCAGCAAAATTCACGCAGTCTATGCCATTCAGGCAGCTCGTCCTTTCAGAACTTTAGAAGCACAAGAACAAAACTTGAAAAAAAGCGAATTTTTTCTATCTGAAACTTGGAAATGAAAGGAGGGATAGGCAATTAGGAGAACGAACTAAAAAAAAAGAAAAAAAAAAGAAACAATCATGATGTTGCTCTCAGACACAAGACGCTACGAGTCAGCAATAACCCCTACCGTATTAGGGGTATGGCATACGTACAGGAGACGTAAGTCCTTAGGACCAATAATTTTGTCGCAGCGTTACGGAAGTATAACGGCTCTTTCTGCGCCTAGTTGCTATGCAAAATTATCAAAAGGCTATTTACTATACGACGCATTATTTGCGGACGTACGAGTGGGATACGAAATAAACTGGAAACGGCTTATGGTAAATCAACATGCTCACACCCCAACCATCTTCGAAGTACCGTCCTACCAAGTTTATCAAAGGCGGCTGTGGTGCACCTCGAAAAGTACTATGGAGGTCTGCTGATCGTGCTCAGTCATTCACGGCTCTAACTTTACAGACCAGTAAGATAGGAATGATCCACACCTCACATTTAATGGAGTGCACCTAATGAAAATTTTTTTGAAAGCTCTGTAACTCGCCAGTTTTGAAGCTTTTCATCGCTCCAACCATTTCTCGTTTCATCTCACAGCATCGGCAAAACGATTATGGGACACTTACCACCCGCGCGCGACAGGCCAAGGTAGGTCGGGGGTGTAGAACACCGCTGTGCCCGGTCTTTTCTTAGGAAGGACAGGTCAGCTTTGATTTGAATTTATCACTAAGATGCTAAAATGAGTTAGAGCCAACTTCTGAACCATGTCTAGCTGTTTCTTCCAAGTCTAGAGTTCGTATACGCGGCAAAACACTTCTTGTCGAAGATTTTTCTGCTGGTGCACAAAAAAAAAAAAAAACGTATGGTGTGAAAACAGACGAACAGAGAAGTGAGTTCGGTGGAAGGGAGAGGGGGTGCATGGGGTCTATGCCACTTTTTTCTCTCGAAAACTGCTGAACACTTAGCATGGTGTTGGCCCGTTGTCATGGAGGAAGAGGCTGTCAGCTGTATGCCATTAGCTGCGATGTTTCTTTCGCAAGCTCAAAACTCCCACGTAAAAAGTATGGTTCATCATTTGACCCGGAAGGACAGACTCTGGTAGCACAGAAGCTCTCAGATCAAAATGAAGTAGGCAGAAACGTTGACAGTCTTCAATAAATAATCAGTTAAGCCGAACGTAGCCTCCCACAATAACACCTGTTACCAAGCCGATGTAGATGGGTTCCTACAACATTCCTTGCACACAGCTGTATGAGCGATTGGTATACTAGTACCTCTAGAAGATGATCCTGAAGTTTTTTTGGGCTCTTCACACGTACTCAATATGGAAGAAACCAGTTTAAACGCGAATATGGATCAGTACACAAGGTCTTATACCTTTTCGTTCATCGATTTCGAAAATCGGCACTTCTACTACTCGAGGATATTGTCACCTCTGCTCGTGCAATCATGAAAAGTGGAGCTCATAAGTAAAGAGTAGAATCTTATCATTTTGAGAATCACTCTATAACAATTTTAGCAGACGACCAGTGGTGAAATCCACGAGCGTTTCCACGAGAGTTCTAAGCTTTTCGCTCATCCAGAAAGAACGGGTTTCATTTCCAGCAAAATGTGGTATACATTGCTATCTTAACTATAACTTGTTATCGCTGACTGGAACGAGTCGCTCGGAAAAAGTATCCGATTTTACCAGGAAAATAGGTCCATCTCAGAAGGTAGATCACTGCAAGCTCGGAACCATTAATGAACCTTCAACCGTTGTCCCCACGAGAGATACTACTCGTTAATCTCTCCGAAGTTAACTTGCGGATATCGATGCGCTGCGCAAGTAAGAGCAGCTAGCGATCACTTATCCTCCACCCGATGTTGACATCCTTGTGATTCTCGTAGCAAACCGGCTTATCACGAAATACCATGCTACAGCTCAAAGATAGTGGAATTCGCTGCGACTATGAATATAAACACTAGGGGAAAAGATAATCCTTCTCCGCAAATCTTTTGAACTATAGCCGAGTACGGTAACTTCGAGGCACGATCTTGCACAGTGTATTTTCCAGAGCTCAGGAAAAACCGGTTACTCGCAATCCACGTTAAGGTAAAAATAATATCGGCTTCCCATGAATTAAACGATTTCCTTGCCTGCAAACATTGAACGGAAACTTCGCGAGAGAATATTGTTGCAGAAAAAACGCGTATTGTGCCTATGAGAGCTCATTAGTCTACTTTTTTCTATGCAAATTCAGCATCGACTAGAGACTATGGAGGAACGTAGCCTTCGAAAGGACATTTTGGGCAAAGTAGTAAACTAGCAATGGACTGAAAACACTAACATTCAGCTAAATGTTAAATGTTGCTTTTCTCATTTTCAATGAACTCTCGAACTTTCTCTGCTTCCTCGTTTTCTGCGAAATGTTTAGTTCGACAATGGTTTGAATCTATAAACGTAACTATAATTCCAAGGAAAAATTGGGAGGAAGGTAAATAGTGCAATACCGGAACAACTGCATATTTTCTTAGTCACTCGTTCCATTTTGTTCAAGAAAATGTCGACAAGCACAGATCCTAGTCGAGACAGCCAATTGATGGAGAGATATGAGAGGAAGAAACGGTCAACCTCGAATAGAAGGAAATGAAAAAAGTTCTCGAAAACTTGGTAACGTCGGGTCTTTAATAGAACGCCGACTTATAAAGGCACCTAAAGTGGACGACCTCTACCGCTGGGACCAGTTCTCGCAGGCGAGAATGAGCGTGAATTCAAAAGTCTACTTCTGGAATAGTAGCCATTTTTCACGACATACCAGTTCAAATCCTGTGACAAATAGTGGCGGGATACCAAAAAATTTTGAACGGTGTTTCTAGGCGGTAGCTTGGTCGTAGGAGTAACAACAAAGGATTATCCGTATTCCAGGCTATAAGTATGCGTAGAAATCTCAATTTTACGATCATTGTTGTGTAGTTCTCAGGAGAAATCAACACCCATAGTTTAAAATATGCGCACGAGATACCTCTAATTTTAGGGTAATATGGTGAAATGGCATACAATCCGCGCTGGCGGACTCCAGTGGCTAGAACTAATTACTTATTAGCATAATGAATGGAGCAGGCTTGATTGAAGAAGATGAGAATGTCTATGAAGAACAACGCAGGCAAGGCGAAGCAGGAGGGATATGCTTATTTTGATGCCTTGAGGAAGCTACATATAAGCAGCTCTGAACGGAATACCCCCCTCCTACCTTAAGAAATGTGCTCGTGTAAGACTATGCGGTAACAAATACAAGTAACTGCTGTCGAATAAGGAAGATATAGCAGCCGAAAACGTGCGTCAGCCCGCCCATTTTGCGTCATCGACTCAACGAATGGCCAGCTTACACGCCCTAGAAAACCAGCTGCTGAGCCTGCAAGGAACACCAAGGAACCATTCTATGCGGGTGTGGAGCATTATACCTGGGAAGGGGGTGCGGCCAAACTTTATGACTGGTCAGTTCAACCAACCGGCCAATTGCAGGACCCGTCAACACCGCCCACTCCAGGTATAACGCTCCACACCCATTCTATGCTCAGCAAACGGTTTTTTTTTTCAGTTGAAGGATCGTTAAATTCCATAAAGAACCAAGTAGCACACATCAGGAAAAAAGCCAACAAACAAATGGTTGATTGAAAGCTATATCTACATCCCTTAGAGGCAACCCCCCCCCCCCACC
>KN768168.1:0-10309 GCA_000816745.1 Ancylostoma duodenale | reverse complement strand
TCCTAACACTATAAAAAAGCTTTAAAAAAGCTCATACAGAATCTTTCGAGTCTTGACTTCCAATGCCCACTCTCTGATTACCCTTCATCTACAACTCTGGTATTTTTTTTCTCAGGATCGCGGCGGTAAGACGCTTGTGCATTGTATGGCTGGTGTTTCACGGTCAGCTTCACTGGTGATGATCTACTTGGTGAAGTATGAACGAATGACACTGCGGCAAGCGTATCACTACGTAAAGTCTGCACGACCGGTGATCCGTCCGAATGTTGGCTTCTGGAAGCAGATGGTCGACTATGAAAAGCGGTTGCGAGGTACGGCAATGTAACTATCTGCACTCAAGAACCACAGAGGTGAATTGAATGATTCAGGTGTCGCCTCAGTAACGATGGTAATGACGAATCAGTGCGACCTGCCGATCCCTGACATCTACGTTGACGATCTCAAACGAGCGCAAGAGCGAGAGCAACAACAGCAGAAGGTCTCTGTAAATTCACTGATTAGACAACCTATTCCCGCGTTGTCGGTGACGAAACGAAGGGGATACTCTGCAAGGTGAGCCAGTTTATTTGTTAACGTCACAATATATGTCATGGCTTATGATAGCTGTGATAAGCCAAGAAACAATGTCGCACAGGGCCATATGAGGCTCCCGTAGCTTTGAACCTCCTTGATTTCGTAGTCGAAATGAAATCGACAAGTTTAAAGGCAGCACCCACGGAAAATTTCGTCTCTAAACTTATAGCGGAATATTAGCGCTTCATCTATGAGGATCGTGGGTAAAGCATCTAATCCCTTCAAAACTCATGAAAAAACGGTTCTCTGATGTTTCTGTTCTGGTGACTTAGAGCAGAATGGTCGAGTTACACGGCTGGGCTAGTAAAAAAAAAGTCGATAACGCAGCCATCATGGCCACCCCCTTTTTTTTTGATGCCATTACATATTTGGACACTTAACTAGTTTTCTTGCAAAAGTAGAAGCACAAACAGAAATAAAAGAGGATATCCATAGTAGAGACATGACCCAGGAAAAAAAAGTAAATCACATGGTGAGTTTTAGAAATTAAATAATGTAGATATACACAATATTTGAGGAATTGGATGTTCTGATTGAGAAAAAGACATAACAGAGACTAATAAAAAGTGAATAGAAATAAATGGAAGAAAATTGAGCATAAAAATGCAGAAACATGTAATCCTGTTCGGAGCGAGCAATGAAAAGGTCAACATGAAAGACTGCTTTCGAAATCACTGAGCAATTAGCTGGCAGTTGCCATTTATCGCGCTCCAAGGTGGATTTCAGAGCTCGGTGCTAGCATGAGAAATCGTATAACTTACTGCCCAATGATCCTGCTGATCGATGTACTATTACCTGCTGTTACTCGTGATGGGAAAAATTGTAACTGGTACTCTTATTGCAAAATTGATCCCACAATCCATTGGATTTCGATTGGATCAAGATCTAAGAGGCGAAAATTTTCGTAGATACTGCCTTTGAACAGTCCTAACCAAATGGGCTACGTCATGCAATTAATAAATATCGATTTTCAGCAATCTCCGACCTATCACCACAACTCTACGACGCTCCACATCACCAGCCGTATCATCTAGCAGTATGCAGTACTCATTGTTGTCGCCATCACCGTCACGAAAACCTCGTGACAGCCTTTTCAGCCTGTACACGTCCACGTCACGGCCTTTCTTCTCAGCATTTTAACTCAACACGGCTCTTTCACTTATAAAGTCAATCCCTTAGCGATTTATTTCTCCCGGTTTGGACACACACCAAGTGTGTTTATCCACATTAAGCGCCTAACTAATGTCATTCGTTTTTTCTAAGTATTACAAATCTACGATGTATATAGCACGTACGTATATATTTGCGAGCCATACCAATAGTCCAGAACTGAGCGAAGCTTCGCAGAGCGCGCCGCCGTTGGTAATACTTGCTTAGCCGCTCCGCGACCGCCCGCACGACGCTGCGACGCGTGCGCCAGGCGTCGCCCAAGGCTAGACCATTGATACGCCTCGTAAGTATGCATGTATCTCATCAGCGTCGTTTACTCAGGTTAACTTGTTTCAATGACGTCAACTGTGAGGTTATGGGCGCCTCCATACATTTTTATGAGGCCCATTATTGCATATTTATGCTATAATCAGTATTTTCTTTCTAAATACGCTAGTTTTTCCTCTTTTTTGTAAAGACAGCTAGGTCTCGTTTTACGCTATAAATAACGCATTGTTCAGAGTGAATGTTTTGTTGGATTGATTGATTCTATTGATTGATTCGTGTGAGACAGCATGATAGTCCGTCATTACGGACATGCTCTTTAATGCACTGCATTCTCTTATACATATATTCACATGCTACACATACAGTTTAGGATCTAAGATGTTGAGTTGTGATCGCGGGTACTTAACGACTTTGCGTCATGTCTTGAATAACTTGGACATCTACCTGTATTTCTTTTTCACTGACTGTATATTGTTTGAGATGAGATATTTTGTATAGAATTTTTCAGGAAGCGAATTTTTTAACGATTTTATGGCTGAGTAGTAGAGTCGAATTTTGATAAAAGTTTGAAAGACTTTTTGAGACACCGTACTTTGAAGCACACTAACGAATGGGTTCTGTGGGGGAGTCTTTCTATGGATTGAGCTCGCCTTTACGTTGCCTCTGCAACGGCCACGCGGATATTGAATAGAAGTAGTTTATTTAATAAAAATCAGCACTGACTGTACAGGTGATGAATATGCAGATGCGTATTGAGATGGGTGCGGGTTGAATATGTGTGGGCGATAGGATTGATAATCGAAGAGGTGGGGAGTTTTCCTCGCTTGCTTCTCAACTTTGCTACTTCCCTCCTTGCTGAACGGCAGAATAGAGTCGTATATACGGTCAACATCGGCGTTATCTATCAATGGGATCAGTGAGGAATTGTACACGAGAAATTTACATTATTTCTTAATAACTGAGTTAATCTCGATCGATGATTTTCACTAGTAAAAGGTTAAATTAGTAGAAGAGAGTTATTCCTGAGCATTGGATTGAAGCGAAGTTGATTTTTGACAGACTCCAACATTCAAAGTTAGTGTTGTCCACCAAAATCTAAGAAGTATTGGGTCGTTTGGAAAGTATTAGGTTGGTGCGAAATTAATTGCCGTTTTGGGGTTTGCACAAATAAACTATTTTCTTCTGTGGAAACTGAACAACTCCAAACAAACCTGTGCGGCCATCTGAAAGGATTTTTCCTCCTCTTTCAAAGGCCGCTTGAACAGTCCGGCTAGCTCTTTTCAGTACCTTTTTGTGGAGTTGCGAACAAATGATGAGCTCATGCGATTGTCGGGTGATAGCACTTAATGACTTCAAACTCGACCATTCTTAATCGAAGATGCCCGGTATTCTTATATTTGTTTTGGCTTAGAATCGCCTTTCAGTGGACAGTGAGCTAGGGGTTCTCGACGTTTTCTTTCTATGATTTTAAACCCAAGTGTGACCATAGTCATGGTCGCGCGATGTCGCTTGACGATCAGGCGTTGAGGACAGACGTGGAACCGAAATCGCATCTTACCATCTCGACGTTAGGAGTAGGGGTGGGCGCTCACTATACTACAGTTTCAATGCATCTCACTTCAATCAACAGAGTGCGAAATGTGCGGACGTGAAAACCACACGATCTGGCAGGTGATCAACGTCTTACCTGGTGTGACATCTTTTCTCACTTAATTTTTCGTTCCAAAATGACTCATTTCTGGACCAAATAATCACTGTAGATGTAGGCTGGTTTCTGTACAATAACAAGAAATGCGAATGGATGTGGGTAGAGACGTCTTCCCCACTTCTAAGTTCTCCTAAACCAAATCTTCTCTCTAGCGAGGTTGTATGAGGAATTTGGCGGTCCTGTGAGGGTGTGATCTGCTGCAGCCTTTTCCAACCTAGTCAAGCGTTGACAGCAGAGTCCTAGGATTGCAATTTCAGGCTGATGCCCGAAAATCTGCTGTAGATATGGTTAGCAGTGGTGAACTGAATCAGGTTTTCCCCTGCTCAATGGTAGCACTAAGCCTCTCACTTAAAAACTCACCCGGCAAAAAAAGGCGCAGTTAAGTATCGAGGTTCTCATTCATTCGCCTGATTCCTCAGGCCTTTCTCTTACTGAGTACCACTTTTCCCTATTTCCATATGCAAATCTACGTCAGCAGCAGGCCGCTGATCTAGAGTATGCTAAAATCGCCTTCCAAAAGTTTTTGGATATTTGCGAGCTCAGTTTTCATTGCAGTAGCATATTATTTCCATTACTTTGTTAGGAAAGATGCAGCGAATCAAATGCGCATTAACCTGGTAGAAAACGTTGTGATTCAGCCAAGTTATAACAATTTGAACTGAAGTGTTCGTTTCGGCAATTATTTTTGCACCAACCTAATAATTGGGATCTTTAAGCGTTGCAAAAAGATTTTTATTTTCTCATAGTGAAAGAACATGAACCAATGATATATTTTCCATATTGTTCGACTACCTTTTGCAATGTTTCTGGTAATTTCATAACTCCTCTCTCGCAGAATTTCTGGCCTTTTTCAAAAAAAAATCGAAAAACTGGGCTACATGGGATTTGATGTCCTCATCTTCGGTAAAGGTTTTCCCTTTCAAGCAGTTCTGCAACGATCCAAATAAGTAGTGGTCAGATGACGCAAGATCAGGGCTATATGGTGAATGCAACATCCCAGCTCCAGCTGTATTTGCTGAGACGTCAAAGACGTATGCGGTCTAGCATTGCCTTGGTGGAAGACCACTCCTTCGCGACTCGCTAATTCGTGTCGGTTTTCTGAAAATGATTCATCTAATTTCATCGGTTGTCGATAGTAGAGGTCCGAATTGACATTCTGGTCCCTTGCAGGCACCTCATAATGTATCACACCTTTGTAGCCCCAAAGGAGTAGTGTTTCACCAAGACAATGCTACACCGCATACATCTTTAGCGACTCGGCAAAAATTATTGGAGCTCGGTTGGGAATTGCTGTAGCATCCACCGTATAGCCCTGATCTTGCACCATCTAATTATCATTTATTTCGATTGTTGCAGAACTACTTGAATGGGAAAACCTCTACGGAAGATGAGGATATCAAATCTTATGTAGCCCAGTTTTTTGTTGAGAAAGACCAGAGGTTCTACAAGAGAGGGATCGTGATATTACCAGAAAGGTGGCAAAAGGTCATCGAACAAAATAGAGAAAATATCATTGCCTAATGTTCTTTCGTTACGAGAAAACAAAAGTTTTTTTTTTGCAACGCCCAAAAATCCCAATTACTTTCCGAACAACCTAATACATTAGGAAGGGAAGTCGTGCATGCGGCGGAAAAAAAAGACAACATCGTCCACAGACAAAAAGTAGGGAAAATTTGCAAGAATTGATATGATTGGATTACGTTGTAAAACTGAAAATAAATGCCTCTGGTACTTCCTTCGTTGGTCTTATTCTGCAGACGACATCTCGAGGATAAGGTTCGCTTCTGATGTCCTGTGTATGTATGGCGTGAAAGGTGTATGGAATTATAACCATGACATGAGCTCCACTTCAGAGGAATCCATGGTTTTTAAACAGCGCATTTGGTCAATAAATCAATGGTGATTATGGTTGGAATTGTGACCAATGCGGTGTAAGTGCAAGAACAATTTTTTTGGTACGCACCTATCCGTCAGTGCCGGACGCAGGAGTGGCAATAATTTTTATTTCGTGCATGGGGTAATTTCGAAAATTCGATGACCGATTCTGAAGGGCTCCTCCCCCCTTACCGCTCTTGCGTCCGCCGCTGCTATCCATCAGCGGTGATTGAAGTGCTGAGGATAAATTCCGCACTGGATACATAAATATAGGCACAAGACCTACAATCGATCCAGAATGATCCCAATGAGGGGCATTGTGAAAGGAAGTCAGGGAACTTGGTACCCACCTGTAGCTTACCGCGGGTGTAGCATTGGAGAGCTAATCATTATGCAGGTTTAGGAATACACATGTGAAAGTGCACATGAGATGAAAAAAGATGTGCATCTCGCTCTAAATCTCTCTGCTGTCACGCGACTACCCAAAAAGTAATCCTCTGTGAGTTGTTAGTCCGATTTCCGCCGTCCTCACCATTGCTCGCTCGCGATTGTTTTGGAGAAATTTTCAAACCTCTTCCTATATGTTGACTATTGTTTTATGTTTCGAAAGGTGCAAGGCTTACCTATTTATCTTAAAATATGTATAATGCATAACGTGTAATTGCATTTTAAACAGAAACGTAGACAGCAAAAGATAATCAAAAAACGAATCGCACTCCCTTAATGTGGAAAATGTGAAAATGTAGAGAGCCCAAGTAAATCTATGCGGAAGACATGGGCCGGCATGCATCATTGAGGTTACCGTGGTAAGTGCGTCAACACCCACAAATTTGTCCATAGTAAATAAGGGCGTTGAACGTTTACCCTGGGTAATCCCAGTTATGCATACCGGATAACAGACGCTTAAAGACAGTCCAGGGGGGACATTTGATCCGAACGTACTTAGGGCCTTGCTCATTCAATTACCTTGGAGTAGCTCTCTCATGTACGTCTCAAACAATCGATTTTAACTTCTGCGTATAGATAGCATGCCAAAATTGTGAAAATATACAATATCTACTTCACCATTCAGTTGACCTCAGACGCAACGAAATTTTAACGTCCTAACGTAAAAGACCTGCCAATATGAGAAAACATGGATTAAACGACTTCTACTTTCTTTCGAATGGAATAGAGACAGTTTCAAGAAAGTACACGCGGTAAATTAAAAGGACTTTGATGTGCAGGGTCATAAGTACTGTCGGATCAGATGTCCCCCCGGATTGTCATTAAGTTTCTGTATACCGGATATGGTATCACTATCATTCGGTTTAGCCAACGTATACCCAACTCCTTGCAAACCCACTGATTTCGAGCCGGTAAGGGGATAAGTGCGCATGGTTTAGCTGTACAACACCAAACTTTTTTTCACATCTACAGTCTCTCACTTCTGAAAGCTACCACAGAGTTACTACTACGTCAGTCTTATCTATTTGTTTGCGTGTCTGGCTAGCCAATAGCTGTAAAGGGTTAGCTTATGACAGCAAGAAAAGGATCAGATGGGTAAATGACCCAGGGATAGATTTCCAGGCGGTATTCATGGAATGATAACCAAACAAATCAACGACGGTTAGCTTTGTTGTTTATTGTATAAGACTTCGAAGTTCTAGGAGAAGCAAGATGCAAAAAATGGTTTTCTGACCTGGTTTTGTTGGTTATCCGCCCATGAGTCCTAGCCCTGTTCATGCTAGAAAATGGCACTTTGAGACTACATACATATTTGCATGATAAATACCTAGCAAACCCAAAAGCAGATGCATCGTTGCTAGGATGGTTATCCCACACCCATAGATATGTGGCTATAATTACCTGTGGGTAGCAGCTGAGTATAAACAGCGTCGTGAATGGGTAAACATCTTTATGGGCACCAGGTGAAGGGTAAATTCACATACGGTAACATGCTTACCTTGGGTAATCTCAATCACCACCTGAATCGCCGAGAAATGCAAGTTTTTGGGGATTGTGAGCTTCATGCTTGGGCCACATACGGTAACACGCTTGCATTGCAATTACTGAGGGTAAATATGTTAACACCACACAAATTTACCAATAGTCAACACAACACGGAGTCGGTATGTTTACCCTGGATAATCTCAACGATGCATCCGGGGCCGTTGTCACTTCAGTGAATCTGGTTTAACGATGGTTCTACGATGACATGGATAATAGTATTTCCTTGTCAGAGCAACGATTTCTAAAAAGCCTTGTAATATGACCTACTGGAAACCTAGCCATTTGTCCACATAGCCCGATTTCCGCAACAAGAATGTGTTTCGTCTTCATTTCTCTTTACCTCATTCATCCTTTATCGATCTCATGGAGTTTAAAGAAAAATAAATAAAATGTGGCCAAAATCGATTTGGGAAGAGAGAGAGGTCGCAATAGCTGTTGGAGTGCCTTCTGTTTGTGATCTAATCGATCCGCCCGCCATATTTGGTCGCAGGGTCACAGGAGGAGCGGTATTCCATGTTTTCTGGCTTCATTTAACTTTTTTCCTGAAAGCTGTTTTGGAAATTTTCTAGCCAATTAGTGTTACGGTTAGTGCACAAATATGGTATGAAAATCCCTTCACAAGTATAGGCTTGAATAGAATCAGACATCTTTTAGAGCTTCTTCTTTTTCTAGGACCACGATTGAGCATTGATCTCAATTGTCTTTGTCCTTTTCCTTAAACACTTTCTTATCTCAGTATGTGCGTCTTTGTTGATGGACCTCCTAATCCGTGTGAAGCTCCCCTTCTAGAGCATTTCCTCAAATAAAGCAGGTGCGGGTGAACAGGCTCAAAAATTAGGTCCTACGCGACGCGTTGACCTGTCCCAAAGCATCTTTCATTTACAGTTTTCTTAACAGGAAATCAGCTTCGATTTTCCACGTGAATTCAGATTGCTCATGTCATATCTGATTTCATTATGTTATGTATCATTTCTACAATTATAGGGGTTTTTGAAATGACCAGTGTTTTTTTCGTAAGGGAACTGTCATTAAATAATCCATACTTTTAATAAGTAGGATCAACTAGGTCACGTTCGGTAAAGGAAAATTTTCTGGTATTTGTATTGAAGGTCAAACTGATGCTTGCAGATGAGGTGGAAGGGGAAGCGGGTGACAACAAATATAAGGCACTGATTTGAAAACTCATGATTTTTACCGGAAATTATCTGGAACCTACTTAGAATATTTATGTGTGTAGGTGGTTACGAAATAGAATATTTATGTATGTAGGTGGTTATGAAATTTCGAGAAGCTTATAGGCACTGAACAGCACCAACAATTGTCATAGAAAATTTTGTTCTTATTCTATTTCCTCGGATAAGACCCATGGATAGAATGGTAAATAGAGATTCGGTAGGTACAAAGACGTGATTTCGTACCTCCTCGTGTCCACCTACGTGTGAAAAAAAATACATTCTCTTCTAAGACCACCCAATATCACTCATGCATACATTTTCGTAGCTCTAAACTTCTTCCATAGTGCGAATGAGCCTACACTTTTGGACCGTATAAATTTTCCATTGCAAATATTACGGGTGGCTAGGATAACTGGATTTTTTGAGGGGCTAAAGGCTCTGACATCTCATTCATACCTAATATGTGTGGTAGTTGGAAAGCTGTGACTACCAACAACGCTGCCAATTATAAGTGAAAGCGCTGGTAAGAAATGCTGAAGCTCGTGTACAATGGCATAATTGAGTACGATAGGTTTCCACTCTCATATTTTAAAATATTACATGGTAGAGCCCAGAGGAGTGGACCCAAGCGCACGCGTCACAACACGTGCGACGTGGCAGTCTGATTGTCTGCGCGTCCACACATCCCACTGATGTCACACCTTTCATCGACGTATGGACCTCTGCTCCCTGTCCTGACCTGTCCAAACAGGTGATACCGTGCTTCGAGCTGGATCCACTCAATTTTGATGCCATCAAGTGATATTAGCAAGGATTTTTTGTTTTGTTTTTGCTGCATAAAACTGTTTTTCCTGGCATGTAATCCACCATTTAATTTGATTGCTGGTTGTTGATTTGGTCCCCATTTCGAAATTGGTACCGTACCGTCTGCGGATTTTACTCCACTATCTTCATAGGTACTCTGAGAAAAAAAAAACGCTTGCGTGCTCTGGAATTGGAGGGTTTAGATCCCTATTAATGTTAAGATGCTGTGCCACAGTTGTTTTCTCAGAATAGAATTGCTTTTTTTTTCGAATCTTCTCCTGGGGAATTCTCGGTCACCTCAATTTCATGACCTTTTCCCAGTTTTTCTCAATCTCCTCAACCTCTTTTTCGTCAATCTTGAAATATTTTTTTCTGTTAAAGAAGAGTCTTAACCCACAATACTGCTCATAATCTTTGCATAAAGTCGGCGCGCAACGCATTCAAGGTGATGTCGCTCCCGCATCGATCGATATATCGATTATTTGGAGGAGACTTCTGGCAAATCTCAGAAGGTGGTAACTATAATAAAGTCCTGGTCATCACGAATCGAAGGGTTACCTTCCTCCATTTTTTTAAAATAAGAGCGGCTCTATAGAAACTGCGATGCGCTGAATTCGCGGTGGGACCATCTCTCTACTGTACCCTACGAACAATATTGTATTTTCTCCATTTTTCCCCAATTTTTACGGATCTCCTTGGAAAATTGCAATAATTTAAGGTGAAAGCAGTGATCAGTGAGAAGACG
>KN768167.1:0-10399 GCA_000816745.1 Ancylostoma duodenale | reverse complement strand
TATATATATATATGTGTATATACCACGTAGCCGTAATATACGTAGTCGAGTTTGGAGATGATACGAAAAACTTGGCCGTTATCCGTTTTTGCCCCAAAGACTTTTTGTCAGTGAGGAAGTATGATGGTTCGAGCAGGTTAAAGGCAAATTTATAAAGATGTAAATACTATGTTCCATAGCTTCACAAATGCAACAAAAGTATGGCGATGATCACTAAAAAATAAAATCGTTATGTTCTAGCTTTTCCCTAAGACTAGAATTTGCAAACTACGAATAGGTGCTAAAGCGTCTAATACTGCCATTGTTTTGAGGATTGTCGAAGAAATTGACTTCTAAAAAGCTGAACATGGCGGCAACACCTTTACTTATAACCTCAGTTCCACACCTCAGTTCCGCTCATTACAATTCGTGAGCAGAAAATATATGAAAGAGGGGACCAAAATCATGTATACTCCCAAAAACTGTGTAATCTACTAGTTTGTGCACGACAAAGTTCAAAGATGATAATTTCACGGAAAAGTCTAGGGGGGGGGGGGGGGTGTTTGGCGTGCTGATCACAAATATCATACTCGTCTAGTGCCGCAACCCCGTTTGGGTAAGGTCATGGTAGGGTCAGGGCAAGTATTGTCCATAGGCAAACCTCAAATTGCATTCCACTTGCAAAATCAATATGATATTTGTGATCAGCATGCCAAACAACACTCCTCCAGACGAAGTTTCAGAGGAATCTTTGATTTTCAGATTTTAGGGCAGAACAAGTGAAATAGTGCGAGAAGGAAAACATAAAGTGAAAAATCGTTCAATATTTATTTTTTACAAGAGATTATGCGATTTCGGGGAGCATCCCTCCTACTTTTATGAGGTTGCAGAAAGGAAACCAAATGCAGAATTACAGGGATGGAAAACAATCCAACATACTAAAGGTTCAGGCACACCACACCGCCAGATGATGTGGATGGTTGTCGTTCGTCATCCACTCGTAGTAATGGAAATACGGAGTGGACAGTATCGACAGGGTCTGGAAATAAACTTGCTTCATCGGCATACCACTTTTACGAATAAAAAGAACGATTTAAAGATAAAATACCCGTTCGAATCTGATGGTGAATGTTGGCATATTGTACTGCATTCGCTACAGCGTCCGGAGTTGTAGCATCTGTTCCATACTCGGGAATAATAACTATCTCCTCAAGAGGATCGCTCAGGCGAGGTGATACAACGGACAACGAAAGGGAACAATAAACGAGGAAATAGCACGTTCTAGAGGCATAACCTGAAAAACAGAACATCGTTTCAGAACCATTCCCTTCGGTAGAAAGACGCATAATCTTTTCTAAAACAAGGCGAAAGCAATTACATGATGTCCAATCGGCAAGAAAATTACCTGCTCACATTCATTGCTCCACTGTTGCTCCACCGATTCTGCAAGCTAAAACGCATATGGAGTGGAGCTCAGTTTTCATGAAGTGGTCCAGTTCTCTCCCAGTGATACCTTCTTCCCGATGGAATGAATTGGATGGAACTGGAGTACTTATGGAACTGGACCACTCACCATACCTGGAAAGTTACATTACATCTTAGGAACGGAAATAAGCAAAAACGTTGAATTATCGCTGGGAAACCTATGTTTTTCTAATAAGGTCACGCGCAAACGAGTCAGGTAGAGTCGAGTTGCAATACCGAATAGGAGAGCAATGGAAAACGGATCTAGTCGAAGTCGAATCGTAGGGATATTTGGAGTAAATTATCGCATTGGCGAAAAAAAAAGGAAAAATACCCCGAGGAAGAGTAAATTCGGGGTAAAAATTTTGCGCGGGAAACTCGTCCAACCCAAATTTCACGCCTAAATGGTGTGTGATTTGCTCAGCGCACACTCACGCGATATTACACCCGCTGAGTGAGATAACGTGTGTCAGCGGAGGAGGGTCTTATAAGTTGCCGACGAGCAACTTGTGAGACTCTCCTCCGCTGAGAACGCTATTTCGCCGTTTCTTTAGCAGCGCAGCCCTGAGCTGCGTTGATAACCGGAATTTGAACAGCGATTATGCTCCGTCGACAGCCGAGCTGCCTATCTAACAATACGGATAGACAGATGAGCTGCTGCCCGGACGAGATGGACTGTCAACGGAGCGCTAGGCGCAGCTGAGCTGTGCTGAGTGGGGGATTACTACGGGCCCTGAAGCCAATCAAAGGAGGAGTTGCTGAGGATTGGAGAAGAAACCGGCCTATGAACGTAGGACTAGTAGGACTAGTAGCATCAGAAACGGCCCGATTGCTTGAGAAAGGCGAATAGAAGATAGGCATACGCACATGAGTGGTCGTTACTTTCAGGCAGCTGAGTGAAGTGACGATGGAATAGAATTCGTTCAGGGAGTGGATCATCGTATGGCCATCGGATCTCCATTGCGAACAAGAAAACGTCGAGAAGGTCGCACTAGCAGCACGGCAACATGTACAGTCGGGTAGAAAAATAATCACTGCGTAGTCCCCGCTAACAGCAAGCAGCCGCGCAAAATGGATAATAACGTCCAAACTGTAGTATTCTTCCATCCCGGAGCCTCATATCTCACTTGGATTTGTTCACAGAGTTGAGTCTCCCGAATTGAAGCGTTTTTTATTCGGCTAACTATCTTCGGCGTAATACCGCCTTTATGAAGCCTATTGTGTTGGAATATTGCTCGCCACAGAGTATGGCCACGCGGGTCTTTCTCCTGTGTTCAGTACTAAACTGACCCACTTTATTAATAGACAACGACAAATACGACAGAGTAAGACACAAATACCAAGAACTAACACATATATTGCTTCGGATCTGTTGCACTGGACGTCTATAGGCTATTGGTGGTGATATTGAGAACGGAGTATTGAGGCTACCGTCGAAGGAGAAGACTGCGCAGATGCTTCTTGACTCGCCTTTTTCTATCTCATCTTCGAGCCTCATATCTCACTTCGATTTGTTCACAGAGTTGAGTCACCCGAATTGAAGCGTTCTTTATTCGGCTAACTAGCTTCGGCGTAATACCGCCTTTATCAAGCCTATTGTGTTGGAATATTGCTCGCCACAGTGTATTGCCACGCGGGTCTTTCTCCTGTGTTCAGTACTAAACTGACCCACTTTATTAATAGACAACGACAAATACGACAGAGTAAGACACAAATACCAAGAACTAACAGATATATTGCTTCGGATCTATTGCACTGGACGCTTATTGGCTATTGCTGGTGATACTGAGAACGGAGTATTGAGGCTACCGTCGAAGGAGAAGACTGCGCAGATGCTTCTTGACTCATCTTTTTGCACGCCTCATCGAGGCTTCTGCTTCGGCAAATGTCAGCATCTCGCGTTCTGTAAAAGATCCTTTCACTGATAACTAACTCATGGGAAATGCCACCAATTCGAACTGAATGATATAAAATCTTTTCTAACCGTAATAATTGTTGAGATAGCGTAGCTATACTCCCGCCGCCTCAGGGTATTGATCTAGTCTTGCACTCTCGAGTTTCCTTTCGACTTCATCGATCCTTGCTGCGATAAGATCCTTGGAGTCTGGAGTGCAGCATAGGGCTCGGTGGTGCCCTCCGTCTGCAGGGATGAGGAGAGCGAGTATTGTCTTTCTTTCAATCGAAGAGTTCCAGCACTGTTTGTCCCGGCTTCGGCATCTCCTATTGGGGTCGCAATTCATCAGACTGTATCGGAAGATCCCGCTCTCGCGAACGAAATTCCATCGGTCGTCTTCATTCACCAATTCCGGCCAGGAATACGAATAGTGCCTGCCATACTCACTGCAGAAGATACATCTGATATTGGGCACCACTTCTTGTCGAGAAGCGTCGTGTCCAAAGTCCTTTATTAGGGCGAACCCAAATCATTGCTAGACTATCATGTTTATATATGGAGCAATTCCACATGAAAGAATTTTCTCATACAACGAGCAGAGACAAAACGTAAAGCGAGCCTATTCAGAGCAAAGACATGTCAAGGAGTGTATTATTCATGAATGTTATTCTAGAATGTTCAAAACATCAGGTATTGATTGAGTTTAATCTGCATCTTCGATGACACTCCCACCTGGGAGAAGAACTATCGTGTTTTCTTGATTAAAACAAATTTGGCTTTTTTTCGGAAGCTACGTATCATTTGCGTTACAAGAGGAAGGAACAGAACTAGTAGTCTGATGGTTTTCCAATTCGTTATTCTCGTCCATATGTTCGAGAGGTTGCTGGAGATTGATTCGCGGATTCCATGGAAGAATGAGACAAATCCAGTGCCTTCCGATTGCGTATGTTTTGCCTTTGAAATGTCATTGTGAAGGCGTGGTTCGATGACAAAGCTCATTTCGCCGCGTAAGGAGAAGGACGATCCTCCCGCCGGACATTTGACGCTGCAATTCGTATCGATGGTTGCTTTCTGGAAGTGAAATGTCAATGTCATCACATGTCCTTTTGGCTTACAAATTGCCAATTGGGTTTGATTGTCGCATATGATTTCTGAAGTTTCTTCCGTAAGAGCACGAGTAGCAACCGTTCAGCGTACCTGCTTTCACAGCACACGTATTTCGGGATCGCTTTGCGTAGATTTGCTAATGGCTGATGCTCATTTGAACCGATATGCTTGTCCCTGGTGATGTTTTCGCAATGAGTTCGTTTTCTTCCTTGAGGAGAATGATGTTGTCACTTGCGAGTGGGCGCGTACATGAATTATTTTTGAAGATTGCCTTAATGTTTCCGGACGGACATTCGCAGCTAGCATCGTATACTGTCGTCGTGCACTTGCATGCTGATTGAGAGTGTTTGCACGTATTGAACCTTTGTGCATTCTTCAGTATATTACACTGTAGTTGTCCTACTGATCTTGGTAGTAGTAGTCCAGCTGGTGACGAATCGATTGCAGTAATTTTTTCGCTTTTGATGATGAAGAAACTTGAAAGAATTGGGAAATTTGGAGTGGTGGTTGCGGTCAAAGCAAGTTGGATCTAGTTCCATCTGTAGGGGATTGCGGGTTGTAGAACAAAGTTGTGATGCTTCTGTTCTTGAGAAGTATTGATGGAGATCGTTCGTGCGCTCTCAGCAGCCATGATGGGCAGCTAAGTAGAGGATTGAGGATTCGAGCTCTGCGTAATTGCGGCAGAAGATGCAAGTTTCTCGGCATCGAAAGCACCAGTCGCACCATATGCATTTGCAGCTTGGTGATCAGTAGGTGAAACCCGGTCTCTGATTCGCGTTTCGACTTAATTCTGGAATTTTTGATAGTCTTCGTTCCTTTGCATGTTTCTCCTCCACAACTGTGTGTGCATTAATGGTTCGATTCCGTGTGGATGGAATGATCGTGAGTGTAGTATTGGGTTTTCTGCTGGCATTGATATGTTACGTTGTGAAGACGAAGAGAGATAGTTCCTGCTGGTTGGCTGTTTGAGCCTCGGAGAAGAAGACATGATTCTTGTCCGATTGGCTGGAGATGAAGCGTGACGGCCTGGTCGACTATGCATGTTTCCGTAGTACCGTCGAATTTGCAGTTGTTGGATGTGCTAGTGACGCTGACGACATCAGAACATGGCTGTACTAGCTGCAGTAACATTGCCAGTGCAAGAGTGGTGCGTGAGAACTTGTGCGTTCTTCTTTTCGAGTAGGACGGGAATTGAGGAAGAGTGTATTTCCGCCGACGGTCCCCTATCCGTTGGATGATGAACGTGATCACTTTTTTGGTAAACGAAGAAGTTTGGTACTCGTCCACCAAAGGCATACGAAGAAAGGTGACAACAATCTGCAGAAGACTAGCAATAGCAACGATTCTGCCGTTACTGTGATTATTTCGGTCGTGGTCCAGCATTGCAAGTTGTAGACGTGTTCCCAACATATCGTGCATTCAAGCACCTCGCATATCGTTTTCCCTTTGCATTTTAGTGTGGCGCGGAACTGTCGCGTCCCGTTCGTCCATGCTTGTATTGAAGTGACGTAGTCGAATAGCACTACCAATGTTGGAAGAAGGATTCTTGACTTTGGTTCATGGTCGGATATGTAAATGCATACGTGGACGTTGCAGATTTCGATCATTTCGAATTTTTCCGTGGTGTCTATTTGCAGTCCACCGGTTGCACATTGAGGGACTGTGAAGTGAGGAGTTGTGGCGTTTGAAGGCAGTTCCTTGTAGGGATAGTAAGTTCGCATCGTTGTCCCCCACGCTTTGATCATGATGGAAGTGTTTTTTGCTTCATAAGTCGTTACTTCCGATAAATATGCGCAGAACGCGTTTGCTTCCTCCGATTCAACGCATGGATGTCGGCGACGAAATGCTGCTGTGCCAGATCGTGTCGTCGTTCGAGATCTGTCTTCAAGTTCGTTTCCTTGGTGATCGAAGCAGTAGTAGTCGTCCTTGTGTAGAAATTTAATCCTCCTCACATGGAGTTCTGGAACGAGGATGAGAGTGTTGTCGAATAATTCGATAATACTCCCATTTTCTGTCCTTTGAGCAGTGTTCGGCTTCCGTGAATGAGCATACTCGATTTGGGATAAAATGTGCGATCTGGAGTGTTTTTGAGAGTTGAATTCTTCGCGAGTCTTCCCTTGTAGGCGCTGCAGGATGTTGTCCATGAGGGGCATGGACACTTGCTTCCACAGAATCCCGTATTTGGCACCTGAGGTATTGGAACACGGACGTGTCCAAGAGGATATGTTAATTGTAGCCAGCAAAACGATGGTTTCTTGTCCTTTGTTGTTGAAGTGGCTACAGCTATTCCTTGAGAGGTGCATTGATCTGCGCAGATGATGGTATTGGTCGTTTGAGGTCATGATGTACATTTGGTGTTTGGTGGGGTGTAGGAGGTGATGTCCGCGGAGGCAGTGATCAGGAGAAGTTGGATGATTGCTAGAAGTGCAAACGAAGTGTTCCTCTTGAGACTTCATCGGGTGCGTCCTTTGTGGCGTTCTTACTTTTGGTTCATCGGTGGGTGTTGGATGTCCTATGGTGTTCTCCGTTATACGTTTGGAAGTTTCTGCCTTTGATGACGGTAACTCGAGTGGGTACAAGAGATTAAATGCTCGTGTTATTGTTTGTCCATTCGTAAGCTTCAATGTAGCGCAGTGATCTGAGCGGTCGACAATTCTTGCGAGTTCCCACTGTCCACGTGGTTTTGTTGAGTCGTGAAAGTGTACGATGTGATCCAGCTGCAGCGTTTCTTAAGATGTCAAATGAGGTTGATGATGTTCTTGTGGGTATTGTTCTCTCAGACTGGTGAGGTATTCTTCTTGCCATCTTTTCCAGAATGAGTTGAGCAAGGTGAGTGTGAATGTCCATCTTTTGTGTAAGTCGTCGGTGCTGTTTCCAGGAGTCTATTCGTCATCAGTTTCGTACTCGTCTTGTTGTCGTGGAGTTCCCAAAAGTGCAAAAGGACGTAGGAAATCAATGGGTCGTAATAGATATCCGGAGTCGAGGTCATTGTAAACGTATGTGATGGGTGGACTGTTGACAGTAGCTTCGCATTCTTTGGCAAGAGTTGCAAATTCGTCCAATCCGAGTTTTCGATTCCTGATGACTGCTTTGAATGCGCTTTTGAAGGTTTTGATCATGCGCTCGTACATTCCGCCTTGCCATGGTGCGAAGGCCGAGATAAATTTGAAGCGGATATCGTGGCGAGAGCAGTAGTCGAGCAAGTTTTGATTCAGCTGTGATTGTAGGGGAGCGAGTGCACTTGCGACGGATGTGGAGGCGGATGCATTGTCCGATGGGATCCATCTTGGGCATCCATTGCTCGAGACAAATCGGCGTAGCATGTTCAGAAAAGAAGTTGTGCTCAGGCTTGTGGCAATGTCGATGTATACGGCGCGAGTGTTCAAGCAAGTGAAGAGTGCTATCCACACTTTCGTTTCGTCATCGTTAATTTTCGTCAGGAAGGGTCCAGCGTAGTCGATGCCACAATTGTAAAATGGATGGTTTGTTGATTGACACGTTCACTGGGATGATTAGGAAATGGAGGAAGGCGAAACGGAGTTGTTTCTGCAATACAAGCAGTGCTTCTTTATTGTTCTTCTGACTTCACTTCTGCCTTGCGGGATCCATACTTGCTGCCTGAGAGTCGTAAGGGTCTGCGCTACTCCAACATGGTGATTTTCTTCGTATATATGGAGGATGTATAGAGACGTAATCCAAGATTGGCGTGGTAGAATGATTGGATTTTTTGCATCAAATGACAATGCTGAGTTTGAAGTTCGTTCTTTTGATCTCCAAAGTTGTGTTTCGCTTTCGAGGTATGCGTGGAGGTTCCGCTTCTGGTCTCCAGATATAGAATTGAGAGATTGCGCTTGTCGGAAGACCGTCAGCGTTGGCATTTTGTTGTAGTCCGGTTTCTCCAAAGGGATTCGTTTTTGGTGGCTATTTGAAGTTTAATGTTGAAGATGAAAGCGAGTATTGTTATCACTACTCGCAAGAGTTTTTTCCATGAACTTAAGTTGGTGGATTTTATGAAGTCTTCTGTTCCATCGAAGGATTTGGAAGTACTGGTGTTGACGGTGTTGGCATAGCTGACTGTTTCGTCGACTGAATTGTCCTCGCTCTTGTCTTCAGGCCACTATTGTTCATCCAGTTTCAGGGAGTTCTTCAATGGATGTTCCTCTACTTCCGATGCCGGCTGGATTGGAGCTGGATGGTATATGTCGTAATATAGCATCTGCAGCGTTTGACTTGATGGATTTAACACTGTTTGATATGAATATGGGCAATCTTGTTGTCGTTTTGACTCATTGGAGAGCAGCTTTGGAGTCGGACCATAGACCATAGATATTGTCGATCGAATAGGATATTAGCGTTGATTCCAATGTACGTCGAGTTACGTCGAGTTCGAGTCGAGGAATCGTGATGGCTACTTAGCCGTGTTCGTCCCATTAGGAGTTTGACATCGGTTCCTTCATCTGTTGTTGATCGTAGGTAGGCTACAGCGCAATAGGCTGCTTGCAAAGCATCAGTAAAAACGTGAAGTTGGGATGAGATTTGGCGCTTCGTGAGAGAATTCGTCGTGGTATTTCGAGGAATGGGGTTGTTCATGATTCTGTGATGTCCTTCCACTGTTGTTGACTGTGGAGAGGCAAAAGTTGATCCCACTGCATGTTGTCTTTCCATAAGCTCTGAAGGAAGATCTTTGCTTTCACTATGACTGGAGAAATGATGCCTAATGGATCGAAGATGGATGCCACTAGTTTTAATACGTGACGTTTTGTTGGATGTGATCTTGCTCTTGAACTGAAGGCAGACGTATGTGTTAGGGTGTCGGTTGCTGTATTCCATTGGGCACCGAGAATCTTCACAGTTTTATCCACTGGAGTAGCTTCGTCGCTGTTGATGGTGTCGTTTACTTGTTCTTCAGAACTTGTCCATTCTCCAACATTCATTCCAGCTGATTTGAAGAGTTCCTTTGTTTGGAAGTATTTCTGTTCCGCTTCTTCTTTGGTGTTCGCTGATGAGAAGATATTGTCCACGTAACAAGAGGTCAGTATTTCGTGGGCAAGAGGAGTGGCTGTCTTCGTGAGATGAAGATGTATCGTAGCGGCTAGCAAGAAGGGGCTACAGATCAATCCAAATGGAATGCGCTCGAAGTAGAACGTCAGTAAATTATCCTGAGATGATCTTTGAGCCATAAGAATTTCGTGAATGGTCGATCGCAGTTTTCCAATCCTACCTTGTGGTACGCTTTCTCGATATCTCCTATAAGGAGTATGTGTGCGAGTCGTATTCTCAGCAAAATGCCGCTTAAATCGGGAAGTAATACCGATTCACGAAACGAGCAGTCATTCAAACTTGGTGATCCATTTACTTTCGCGCTGCCATTGTATACGAGCCGTTTCTTCGTCGTCTTTTCGGTTTCGTTGATTACAGCGTGGTGAGAGAGGTAGGTTCCTGTCGTATACAGGGTGGCCGAAAAGTATGGGCGTCGCATAAAACGTCATCTTTCCTTTTCTGGCAACAAATGTTTTATAATAGCTTATAACATTATAACAACTGTGCATCCACGTGAAAAATCTGTTTCACAAGGAATTTTAGAAGTTGCATTCCTTGGCTTCGGCACAGGCCTTCAACCTTGCCATCATGAAGTCCCCTATCCGCAGCAGGTAGCCCTCACCAATTTCTGACCAGCACTACGGAGTTAGTGCTGTGCATGTTCTGGGTTTGTGATGTTCTTGTTCTCCAGTGTTTCCTCCATGGAACCTTCAGCGGAGAAATCCAATGTGTTTAAGTCTAGAGTGCAGGAAGACCGTTAATTCTCCTTAGGGAATCCCGGCGAACGGGTCTTCTAGCTGAGCAATAGTGTTTTTGCCTCGTGAACAGGAGATTCCCCTTTTATGAAGAGTCGTGTTGGCATTTTTCCGCACGCTCTGGACGAGCACTTTTACAAGAATTCCGTCTTGCTACAAA
>KN768166.1:0-10411 GCA_000816745.1 Ancylostoma duodenale | reverse complement strand
TATTATATATCTACTATACTAGTTAGTAGTTACTAGTATATATATATATAGTAGTAGTAAGTATATATATAGTACTAGTATATATATATATATAATTAATAATTAATTAATTCATTAGTTAATTAATTAATTAATTAATTAATTAATTAATTAATTAATTAATAGATAAATAAATAAATTCCACTTATGTTGCATTAGGAACAACCGTAAGGTGAACTCCATCGAGGGATCCCAAACAAAACCTTTTGAGCCTAAATCTCCACAATTGCGCTGCATAAGTGAGCAACCTCGCCCGCTTAATGCTCATTGCCACGTCTGCTATTCCGCGATAGAAGCGGCCTTCTACTTCAATCGGTGAGCCGTGAAGATTGGTGAGTTCCCCCTCTAACCTGCACCGACGAATTGGAGACGTGATTTAAGCGTCTACTTCAACTCTCACCTTGCACACGACAGTTCAATGGCTTCTAAGCTCGGCTTAGACCGAGAATAAACAGCGCCGGCTAAGATGGAGTTGAAGTAGTGATCTGCCTCCTTTTGAGGCAGGTTGACCACTCCTAGATAATGAGGCCACTTTTCTCGCCTGCACAAATACGTAATGTTAATGCCAACCAAACAAAAAGTTTTCTTTGAATTTAACTAATGGAATTACTTCGATAGTCTCCTGGCTGTGAAACCGTCTATAGAGACAGTTAACAACAACCTCAACTTGTTTGAGCTGAATTCATTGGGAGATTCCAAGTTATCGCGAGTCTTGAAAGAACTTTATGTCACTGCGGTCATCTTGGTTAATAGGCACCTGAATTCAAAATGGGAAGAGCTTTGAACAATTATGTGTAGTAGTTTTGACTAGAAAGCGAACCCTTTTCTCATGCAGATCATCGTGAAATGCGATTATTTCCCTAACATATCGCGACAAGAGATCAGTCAACTGCGGTATTACGTTGACTAGTACTACTTCTATCCTTTGCATGTCCTTCGATCTTTTGACGTTAACCCTTAATGGCAACTTTGTTTAACATGATAATAGCTGGGTTCAATCAAGATAGGCACACGGCACAAACCTATACAAAGCACAATTTCGTGTGCCGCAGAGACCACGTGGCCCAATCAACCTCGAGTTACATCCTGCGCAAAGAAAATACTGCTGTCGATCAAAGGATTGCAATATTTTTCGGTGCAGTCCCTCAACATCTTTTCCAAACTAAACGTATTCGTTTGAATCAAACCTCCCAAACAAGATGAGTGGATAAAAAGGCACATATTCCCGCACTAGTTGGCGGAGGTCTTCCATAAATGACTTCCATTAAACTCTCCAGCCGTTCCGTTTCTTCTCTAGATATACCAAAATGTTGAAGGTACATTGCGTAGTATAACGATTTACGATGCCCCTAACCTACATCTGAAGAATGACAATTTGATCTCAAAATCGAAGATAACATGGTTACACTTACAAGTGTTTTTGCTCTCCTCACCTAAAGTATAATCGTATGAGCTCGACTCGATTTCAACACCGGACTGTTCCGCGGCAACTAAAAATTGGTGGTTCACTCCCTTCATCAACACACAAGAGCAATTTATATAAGATGCGTGCTGCGCACCAGCTCTTAGACGGTGAAGGATAGGCACGGTCGTAGCCATCTCAAACGCAAGTGAGACGCACGCGTTTGTGGCCTACAGTGTGCACGAGCCACGTTGGCCGGCCTTCATGGGGAATCCTCCGCAATGCGGACGCACTTGCAAATGGATGCGTGTGTATGACACGTGACTGACGCACGCAACTAGTATAAAATGCCCTATGCGGTGAGCGTCGTTGGAGCTGACCTCACCAGACCGATTACAAACATAGATTTCACTTGTGTACAGGGGGTATTTCGAGGATGCTGATCACGAATATCGTACCCGTTTCGCATGATAATATCGATTTTATTGACCCCATCGATCTTTCCAAAGAGATGGACCTCCACCACCCTCCCCCCCCCCCACTGAAATTGCATACTGTGGTTTTTGACGGTGCTGGTTACAAATATAATAAACATTCTGCAAAAAAAGATCGTCTCAATAAGGAAAACTAGTAAATTCGGAACTCGACAGCAAAAAAAAAACTTGGAGAAAATCGGCGAATTCGAGATTATAATACAAAACGGCGATTATATTCGTGATCAGCACCTTCAAAAACCTCTGCATACAACTCTTCAGAAAGATCTTAGGTATGACCCGATCAAGGAAAATAGATAAAATCGCTGTTTAAACGAGTACGAGACTCGTGATCGGCACCTTCGATTACCCCTTTCTACGAGTTTTTAGAGTAATCCATTCCTTCGAGCTCGGGATCGACAGCAGGGACGCTCCCTAAGTCGCGGAAAAATCATCTTCATGACCGCGGTCATGAAGGTGATCTTTTCGCGGAATGATGGAACAGCTGCCGTCTACTTGAACTGTTGTGGAACGAATAATAACAACCCTTTGCATGGATAGAACCAGATGCAAATGCGGAGAAGAGCAAAACAGATGAAAACAAAAAAAAAACAACGAAAGCTAATGAAGACAAACAATGAAAAATCATGAAGAAACTGGCAGTGGCAGAAAGATACAGAAGCACCTACCTGGCTCGGCCCTCTCCCCAAATTCAGCTACTCTAGGCTCACCATAATCCTGTATAATTCCTGCTTCTAGTTCTTGCATGCGTCGAAATTGCCGTCGAAGAGCGACTATAAAAGGAAAATGTAATACATGAACAAAAATGCCAAAAAAAACGTTTCCATTTCAATGAGATTACCAGTAATCATGGTATGAATTTCAGCATGGAAGAGATTTGCGGAGATCAGAGACAAAAACAAGTGCGAAGCAAAAGTCCGCGTACTTAAGAGAGGAGGACGAGAAAGACAGTAGGCACAAAAACTCAACTTCGGCGGCTTTTGAAAATGAGTAGAGGCGGATTTATACACTTTCAATTCTTAGAGGAACCACCAACGCTGCTACCCTAACGAAATTCTTCTGAGAACTAATGTTCAAAAAAGTACTGACCCCTTTTCTATCCATGAAAAATCATAATCCCCCAGTGGTAAGTAACCGGCTAGTCTGATGCGAATCATCTTGCTATTGGTTTTGTACTAGACGGTGAAGGCCGTCAAAATGGCTCCCTCACCAAAACGTGCACAGGTTTCAATGAAGAGTTACAAGAATAATAAACAAAAGTGAATTCACCTCACCTGCAACTCCTCTAACACCGGCTTTGTTGACAGGTGAGACTCGGGAATTCATGGCATGACCTGAAACTGGAAAATTCGAGAGGTGCGTATTTGATAAAACTAAATTGCCCGAGGAAACAAGAAAACCAGCGTTGAGCACGGACGCAAAGTTTTAGCTGGATTAGAAGAGAACAATATAAGCAGCACAAGAGTAGCATTAACTGTAGGAATTGGACGATCGTTGTGTAGAATCTACCACCGAACACTTGAATGTGAGTGTCAGTGCCAGCAAAGGTATTTCGCAATTCATGGGCTGCGGCTTGCCCGCCAAAATTATGTGGGCGGCGGGTCGGCCGTCCCTATGCTCCGCCCGTGCTTCTGCAGAAGCTAGGGGCCGCGGGTCGGCCGAAAGCCCATTTGGGGCCGCGGGGGCAGAGAAAAAGTCCTCCGGAAGACTTTTTGCTCATCGTTTCAGCTCGCCGTTGTAGTCAGCGCGGAGCTGAATGACGCGTATTTCGTGAAGGCACATTTGCTGCTGCAACACATTTCGAGCGTAGGCTCATTGCTGCAAATTTCGATTCTGCTTTTGTTTGCATTTCTTTCACCATTCTATTGACCTCAGCCGAAACGGAAATTTGCATCATGAAGCAAGAGTTCTGCTAAGGACAAGTATGGCTGATTGTTGCTGCTGGTTTTGATACAACTTTTTTTTTGATTGTTTTGAAACTTTTAACAAGTTGTACCAATAGGCTTGCCATTCTGGTCTACTGCTCCGTGCTTATTTGAATATGTGATTCTTATACTATATACTTCCTGTTCGATTGTTTTTCCGAGAAAATCATTTTTTTTCCAGAGATAATTTTGTGGTTTTTCTTTGCGAACCACAGTTCATTAATTGTAGCTGTTGCTCCTCAGGACTCATGGTCAAGAAGCAGCTCACATCATTGACTGATTCGGCTAGTCCATTAATCCTCTAGCTTCTGCAAATATGATAGTTTTTCATTCTGTTTCCTTTCTGCTACGGTCTTTCACGACTTTTCCAATTCCCGCCTGTGTTAAATTTGATATCAATTTTTTCACTTCTTTCTTTTAGGCCTCCAAAGACGACGGTGGCAACAACATCAGGCAAAATAGCAAATGAATATATTCACTAACAACCTGGTTAGGCTCAACACAATATAGAGTTCATATCGCAGCATGCCCAGGTTCAGAGAAGAAAGAACATGAAGATTAATTTTTTCACTATTCCTATGACATTGTCCCTGAATGTCCCTCTTAATGCCTAACGATGTGAAATCGAAGCTGGTGACCTCAACTCAGTGACCTTATTTGATTTAGTATGAAACACAATGTATGACGCGTGAGCATGACAAACTTCAATGCAGATAGCGGCGTTGTGCAAGACGATCATTATGATGCGGAACGTCAATGAGGTTTTTATAAATTTCTAGAGGTACTAATTGTTGTTGTGGTGATTAGTTGTCAACTAATACATATATAAATCCCAGACGAACTTTTGCTTGAAGAGCGACAACGACTTAGGGGGGGGGGCCACCTGAAACCCGGGACCCCACAATGAGGGGAGCCCTAGAAGTTACAGTGTTATAAGTTAGTTATTTTTGCTGCTGAGTGGAGCAGTTATGTTTTTCGTACTTGTTCGAACTAGTAAATGTTGATTATTACTTTCGAATTATCACTGTTATTATTCTAATTGGTTCCTGTTATTGTCGAATGACAGTAATATTAAGGATAAATTTTTACGAAACACTATTGAGCACTTAGTATAACTAATAACTTCGAGATGAACAAGGTTACTGAACTTATTAGACAGAGAAACGAATCCGAGTTATTCAGGTTAGCTATAGCCTTTCCATAACATAGCTTCTAATGTCTGCAACCTCACCTGGAGGATGGAGCATTAGTGCCCTACGTCTACCCAAAAATCAATTATTTCGATTTTCCTGCAAAATGGGTGTAGCGTGCGTGTCAGTGATGTCGGCATCACGCACAAGGTGTGGTGGGATGGTCACAGCCATCACAGCAAACATGGGTGTGTGGTGCACTGTCTCTCTGCCCTGAAGAAATTTGCGATGGCGGCAACATGATTCAAATCCTCCCATGCGCAGGCACTTTTGCAAATAATACGTCAGTTGAGTAATGCCGTAACTAGTCTTTGGTAGCTCGTAGCTTGGTCACTTCTGCGAGAAGGAGCTCGCAGTTAAATGCCACCTCCCGCTCATCGTGTCATCAGCGTTCCAATAGGTTTACCACCACCCCTGATCTTTTCAGTGTTTCCGGTAACACGTCTGCACAAGAAGCTCAAACAACGTTGCGCAGCTCGTCGAGTTTCGGTCAAGGCATCGGTCTACTTCGCTGCAGTTCCTGGATACCTTGAGCTGAGCTGCAGGGATTACAGCAGAGCATATATCAGAACATCAAATCAAGCCACGACACATCTGTATCGCTGTGAGTTTCGATGAGGATCATAAACTCATGAACGTGGCCGCATTTTCGCAAGGAGGACTCGTTTCAAGATCGGTTTTGTTCGAGAACGACATAATTAGACTGTGAATCCACTCTTTGCCTGCTTTTTATTCTCTCTGAACTTGTGTGCCCTGAATTTAGCTTATGTTTCCCTATTTTTTGCTCAAAAGTTCATTTCGAGTGGTATCCAGAACATCGCGTTCAACCAATCTACCAATCTCCTTATTCCAAAAATGGGTCGCGCCGTAAGCGTTTTTCACTATTGTTTGATTTTTTTTCTTGTTGAGTTGATTTCAATAATGAGAGCGGTCTAACCATGGTTTGAAACCATTTTCTTCTTTCATCTTGAGATGACTCCATTTTTTTCACAAAATGTTGGGGATGGAGCCACCATTGTGTTTTGATTTATCCGATCTAATCAAATTAGGCCCTGTCCCCTTCATTTGTCACTCTCAATCCTATTTGAACGTCGTTATGTAGGGCAGGATTCATTCTTGCGGCTAATAAACGTTCTATCGTCTTCCTTCCAGACTCAACACAGAAGAAGGCTTCCAGGAAAAGAACAAAATGGTCAAGAGCTCGTAGATCGTGCGGGGAACAGGTTCGTTTGATCTCATGTTTTTCCTCTCTACAAAATCGCACGACCCCAATTTCCTTGATTTTCTCCCATTTCGGAAACAGAATCAAAAGAAGCAGTCGCCAAAGGCAGTGCAGGCTGCAGACAATCGTAGTGTCTCCGTTCGTTTTACCTTCGATTTTTAACTTCAAATTCAGTTAAAATCTCATCCCTTTAATTTTCTCCCATTTTCGGAAAATTATGAGAGTGTTAAAGTCTCGGAATGAAGTGGAATGGAAACTTCAGTCTATAATGAGCTCGACCTTGCTTCTGCGATAGAGTGGTTTCAAATGGCGTCATTAGGCACCTCTAGCAAACGCAGCAAGGAATAGAATAAAGGTTATCGCAGTAGCTCTCCCGCGTGGAAATGGCGCCTATGACCAAACAAGAGAAAGCTGAAGAGATCGATTTTGTCAGAAAATCAGCTTTGTTGATGAAACAGAACTTAACAACTTTGATCCCCGTAGTCGAATCGGTCAAGGAACCATAGCGCGGTCCAGCTGCTCACCCAAGGACCAGCTCTGTAGATGCTCACAAACCGGCAGTGATAAAGGAATAGTTCGATACGCTGCAAGAATACATCCGTGTTGAAGTCCAGCTTCCGGAGACAGCCATCCAGTCACGCAGCACGTACAATAAAAAAGGAAGGAGAGGAAAAGGCCGAGCATCTCGTGCAAGAGTGAACAGATACCAGAACCACCGCGATACTTCCAGAGTCTCATCAACATCAAGAAGTACCCTACATGCTGCTGCCGACAGAGAATCCTATCGTGATAATGCCATCTACCAGTTCTTTTTTCAGCAACCGAGCTCCCTGGGGAATGGTCTGAAGACGCCGCTATGCGAGAGGCTACAGAGCCTCCTGAGCGACACAGACGTCGCTTCCCTTTAAGAGAGAGGTGTTAGAGAGACACCACAGCGGAACATCGCGATTGCTCGCCGCAGCGACAGTGTATGAGCAGGACGGGTGCGCAGCTTATCTCTTCTCTCATCTAAAAACAGTGCTGCGCACCCGCCCTGCAGGCCTTTCTAAGCCTCCATCGAGGCATGGTCGCTTCTATGTTTCATCGTTTTCCATGATAATTTCATTCTGTTTTTCTTATCATGATGATTTTGTAGGACTGACCTTTTTTCGTTTGATGATTTTTTATGAGGGTTTAATTACCCAAGTTTGAAGTACTGTAATGAATTGTCGAGTGTTGATTGCGGTCGTGGTCGAAGTTTTGGTAACCGCGTGGCATGAGCTCAGCTCTATTCTAGACACATAGTAACTGGGTTAGATAATGCTACATGA
Organism: Ancylostoma duodenale; assembly: GCA_000816745.1. Lineage (NCBI taxonomy): Eukaryota > Metazoa > Nematoda > Chromadorea > Rhabditida > Ancylostomatidae > Ancylostoma > Ancylostoma duodenale. The sequence continues at coordinate 2,829 of KN768166.1, read as the reverse complement.
TATTTATGTTTTCATTGTTGCGTTTTTGTTTATTTGTTTGAGTGTGGTTTTGTCGATTTGCTTGTTGTTCGTTCCATTTTTAGTTATAATCATTGTTGCTCCCCTGTTGCCACTCACGCATAAGTCAAATTGATTTTTTGTGGTTGGTAAGCGCCAAACGGCTGAAACGGTGCGCTGACTTGATAGTTAGCTGCATATTTTTCTGGATGGACGGCTGTCTTGTTTTTGAGTCTTTCCTCGCCATCTTTCTGATTCTCGTTTACACTTCTAGGCGAAAATGAAGTCCACTATTGACTGGTCTTCTAGTTTGTGGATAAATCCCCGTTGTTATCGTTGTCAATTCCAGGGCCACTTCATCGACATAGGTTCCGAGTCAACCGTGACGCCTGGTAGGAACTTGTACCCGTGACCTCAACAAGTTGGTAATCTCTGGTATTTACCAGATCTTGAGCGAGGAGCAGCCTAAGAATCTGAGTTCTGAAGATCGCAAAAGGTTGATTGCTTTCACAGATCCAATTTCATTACGAGTACAAAACGATGGATGTACATCTGGGAGTTTTATTAAGTGCACATGTCAAAATTGTATTGGGAATGCATCACTGGCCCGTCCTTTCGTTGAAAATGTTGACCTCCTAGTAGCCTTAATTCAAATCTTCAGGATTGAGTATGATGCTCCTGAGAGCCAATATCCCGCTGGCATTAACACCTAGGTTTTAACCCAAAGGAGCCCTTTGAATAAAACAGAGAAATGATATTTTGGGAAATGAGAATGTCTGAAAGTGAACGTGTAGCAATCTCGTGTCTGACGAACCATGGATCGCAAGAACTCACTAGAATCTGAAAAAATGGGTGTTTCACCTTGGATTACATGTAAAGGCGATACCAGAAGACAGGATCTAATGAAGATGGACCATGTACTGTGCGGTCGTGCGGTGACTGGGTTCACAACTTGTACAATCAGCAAGGTTCAAAAACAAATAGTCTGAACTCCGAATCAGTTTATGCAAAAATAGATAGCTTCCTCAATTTGAGCAAGCGACGAGGAAACTTGTTTGTAAGAAGCTTATAAGCTGATGGAGGCCCATATTCTGGCAGACAAGATCAAGGCTATTGGTGTCAGTCTTTACAAAATCCCGAAATGTCATCTAGCTGAGAGCCGCCACTCCGACGTCATCTGGAATGATGAAGAACTGTTCACGATAGAAGGATCTGTGGAGGAGCGAAACAATCGTATTCCTGCCCGAAGAGCTTCCGATGTCAAGTCCAACGGAAGAATTGTTTCTGACACAGAACACCCACAGTGAGTGATGGCTTAGAGAGCAACGTTCTCAAAATCCAAGTTTCCGCTGGTTTTCACCAATCGAGGCATAAAGATTAGTGTAGAAGTCCATCGGAGAACAGTCCTAAAAACATACTCCTTTCCCTTAGCACCATCCTACTATGGAAAGAATGGTTGCATATTTCGGCAGGATCCTGCGCCAGCCCATGCGGCAAATAACGTACAACAGTGGCTGTGACCTCACGTTCTTCATGTTATAATCATCTTTCAGTAATCTACTCGTTACTCGTGATGACAACCTGTTGGATTTTGCTATATGAAAGATTCTGCAAGTTGAAGTCATAAATTAATTCGTTGAAAATGTGTCTTCTCTGAAAGCAACCTTGAAAAGTCATGGGACGAAACTGAACCGAATACCTCACGAGCATCGTGCGATGAAGTCATGAAAGATCCCCGCCTCTGCGTCGAAGAATTTGAAGGGTTATTCGAAAGATGAACAGGTTTTCGAGAAGCCCATCAGTTGAGCAATCTGATATGAAAGTTTGGCATTGTTTGATGGCTCACGATCGTTTTTGCGGCAGATTATATTTGGCCAAATATTAGGTGTCAAAATAAGTACTTGTGCTTTTTTTCAATCGTAATTTTTCAGACATTTGAGCGTTTGGAGCGTTAGTGAACCTACCCACTTTTGGCCCATGCAGGCTTCCGGCAGGTAGTAGTGGGTGGAGCAGGAATACTTGCTGAAGGTGCAGATGGAGCAGGAAAGCCCGCCAGGAGCGCGCATGAGGGAGGGTATATGCATGTATTCCTGCACTTTGTTTTTTTCTCAATTGCCACGTGGCAGGCGAAGTGTATATAAGTCGGCAGACGGCTATGAAAGCATAGTCTAGTCTCCGCTGTGGCGGAGACTAGACGACCCCTACGGGACTTGTCTGGCCAACTGAGGCCCGCTTGAAGCCGTGGGCCAGTGTACCGTTTGACCAGACAAGATGCTTGGGATGCGGTCTCGTGCCAACGCGGCGCGGAAGTGAAAATCCGCCTCGCCGCAGGTGTATGGCTCATCGAGCGCTGGCGCAAGGAACATGTACTTGCCTGGCGAATTCATATTTGTACTATTTTTGCAGTCATCGGTTGCAATAGAACATGACCTGCCGTAATCCTGCCATCCACGTAGCAGGATCACGGCAGTTCAAATGCTGAATAAGGCCCAACTAACGGAATAGGCGCGCCAACTCCGTCCACGTTTACGTTTGTCCACAGGTGTGATGCTGTGAGAAATTGTATGGGCCGGTGTCTTATATAATATTCTACCTGTCTAATAATCTGCCCACCTTGCGGAATTTTCTCGGAAACTTCATCCCGCGTGGGCAACTCTGCTCAATACATACTTATCTGCTTCCCTGTTCACTTGTAGAGCACGTTCACCTTTATTAGCGGAGTGACTCTCAAGAGATGGTAAATACCCGGAATCTTAGAGCTTCAGGAAAATAGTTTGGTGACCCGCTTAGGGGGGAGCCGAAATAATCAAGATGGAAAAGGAAGAAAAATAT
>KN768165.1:0-10424 GCA_000816745.1 Ancylostoma duodenale | reverse complement strand
TATAGTGCACAGTAGTGCGACCTCATCACGCGCCGGCACCGCTGTTCCGCGTCGTGGTACCTCATTCTAGCTATATCTAATGTTCTTTGTCGTAAAACCATCAAATACGATGAAAGAACTCTAAACATCAGTACAGTTAACCTACTACAGCAGCACGAGAAAGCAATCCTAACCTGGGACACGATGGCACTGCGTTTCCAAGCCAGCAGGTTCGTCAGCTTCATCGACGCTAACTACGTATGTTTCGAACAATATAGTCGTTCTCTTCAATAAAAGAAGAGAATAGCAATACATGTGGTCCACCTTAATTAATCCTTAGTGCCATAATTTGTCTTCACACGCATACATGTGCATCCGTTCTGAGGAACCATGAGCACCATTCTGTGCATTGTTCGTAATTTTCATCATAAAGAGAGTGATGTGCACAGATTATTCGGCTACTGCTCATTCTTGAACTATGAATCAAAGCCGTAAGCGGCGCAGCCCACATCTTTCCCGAGAAAACACTAGCTTACGTACAACGAGTTCGACTCTGTGAACCATCCCTATCAAAAGCTGCACTTAAATATTTGCAAATAGTTGAAGGAGTAATGACATTTTTTCAGTGGAGTTCTTCAATAAATTAAGCGTAAAGTATAATACTACCACGAAATATTGAATGAAGAGTTGTAATGAGTACAAATTACAAAAACTAACCAGAGATTAGAGGGCGCCACGAGCGTTTTTGGTCTTTTCCCGCTTTGCGGACAGAGGATGGAATAGGTGACTCCCCTTCGGCTGCAAATACTCTACTTCGTTATTATGCAAGAAAATTTATCATAATTTCTCCAGTCGAAGTGAATAGAAGAACAACCACTTAATAGTTGGAAAAAGGAAACCCACAATCGTCATCTTCTCCCAGATCCACCACAGGGATAGCAGTTTTCTTCGAAGCTTTCCTCTTTTTCTCCGACACGCTGGTATCAATCTTACTGGACCTCTTCTTGGGCTCAGACGTTGGACTGCTCAGAGCGGCCTTCCTTGCTGCGGATAAAGTGCTCGATCCGGACGGCTCGCCCTGAGCGGTGGCTTTTTTCCCTCCAAAAAAACTCCGTATATCCTTAAACAGGTGGGTTTAAGTGAGAAAGAAACTATTACTTCGAGAAATACGAGGATTACTTCCTCCTAGATTACCAACATTCTAACTTCAAAAAAGGGATGCCATGGAAAGGAAACTAGCTAACTAAACAGTCGAGAAAAATATGGAATAAGCGATTAGCTATAGCAATAACTCACCATGGCCACAAAAGTTCAAGGTAAACCTTGATGTGGAAGCAGGGCGGAATCACCGTGTTTCCACTTCAAATTCCCGCCATGTGCAACCAAATACCGAAAACTCGTCCACGCGATCAATTAGTGCGGTGTCCACAAGCAGATGCGGACCTTTTCATTGATGGGTGAGGTGCTGTTATTTACAACCACAGAAAACTGAAGTATCCTTTTTTACGTGGAGAGACTAGAGAAATTTACAAGAATGCGCCCCTAAAAAAGCCTTGTTCATTGCGCCGCAAGACAAAGAAAAAACGTGACTTCAATCAGGAGGTGCGAGGATCAACTAACACTAATAAAGAACTAGTTTAGTTTTCTTAACAACTAAGAGAACTCCACTAGCCCAGTCCATTTTTTCTAAAATAAGCATGGCATACTGAACGAGCGGACCCGCGAAGAGGAAGTGCGGAGTCGTGAAATATTTCAGGTACGAGTTAACCGAAACCCATAAAGCAGGCCGTCACTTTTGTCACTTGTACTGTCGTCTTACGATTTCGTGGCCAAATTCTCTCAATTCCCATGGTCTTTTTTCTCCTTGACAAAGTACAAAATCACAGCTTTCATTTTAGAAGCACATGCACAGTGCCGCTTCGGAGCCGTTGTTATGGATGCCGAAGCACTGAATGTTTATGTATTTCGTGACAGTTTGGATGCTCGTCTGAAAGACAACGGTGCTTGTTTGCATTTTATCGATTGGCCATGACCATTCCATCCCACGGTAGCGTGCAGATAAATCAACATTAATCTTATCTTGATCTTCGTCTGAGTATAGCTCTTACAGTGAACTTACAGCTTGGAGAACTACAAAGAGCTACATACATTCTGTGGTTGAAGCATTTCTTTTGCTGTACGAAGTATCCATCACTTTGCATTTCCATTTTTTTTTCATTTCTTTTCCACGTCTGCAGACGGTTGCCTGCATGTGTTTTTAAATTCCGTTCTACGTTATCATTGTCTAGAAGCCGCTATCGCTCAGGCTGTCGCCATTTCAACCGGCCGTTGCATGCGACTTTTCTAGATACATTTTCCTAGTTAGTTCTTGTATTTACTAGTATTTGTCTTTTTGTTATTTGCTTCATATAGGCACTTTGAAAAATGCATTCAATATGGAATAGAATTACGGTGTCAGAGGTTATAGTTTGGTGATCGCTTCAAGTTAATGACGATTATTTGGTCCAAGCTAAAGATTGATAGAGGAGATTTTTAATAGCAATTCAAAGAAGAAACTGTTTCCTACAAGTTGTTGATAAAGAAGAGAGTCAAGGGTAGGAGTATCCCTTATTCGTGCTCACTTATACCGTGGCCAAGTAGAATGAATGTAGGCTGAGCGACGATGGCTTTTTTATTGTCTTCTTTGCTCAGCTATTTTGATGGAAACTCATGTGATCTCTTGACTTCTGTGGAGCATTTCTTCTCCATCCTCGCTCTGTCCCAAAGAAAAAGCTCAGTGCTGCCTGCTGCCGGCTTGTTCTTGTAGGACTTCTTCACTATCAAAGGCAGCACTCATGGAAGATTAGAGTTAACGTTTATATAGTTGCAGTCATAAGTTTCCAACGAGATTAGCACAAATGCGTAACCCAGTTTTGTCCAAACTTGGGAAAAGCGGGTTTGGGGTTCCTCAATATCGATCCTCTAGGAAATAATGACGTGGTAAAGTATTATGTGTGGAAATGAATGTGGAAAACAGCTGTTACCCTGGCGAAACGGAGTGGTGGCAAACAAAACGGCTGATCCATATCATGCTAGAACTTATCCAGGAGATAGACAAATATGTACATAAGTAAACAAATACACCCGTCCATCTCTTGCCACAACTCATCCCTTTGTAATGGCGAACACATATACCTTTTCATTTTGGTAGTATTAGTGATATGGTATCTTATATCCAATAATAAATTTCCGAAACGCTTGAAACTTCATACATGAAGAGATTAGATGTGTTTCAGCATTCCAACAGGATTAGCTAGAGCATAAAATGGATGGACGTTTTTATCATCACTATACCCTTGATAAATGGTTTTATTATCTCTCTCCCCTCTCAAGATGAAATTTGCTTCTCAACTTCGCTAGGAACTTTTTGTGCTTTCATTCCCACGCCTCTCATTCGAACCCCGAGCAAGTCGGCCATCGTTTCCAAGCGGGCCAAACTGAGAGCAACAAAACAACTTTTTTCATAAGATTTGAAAAGATTGATCACTGGTTGGTGCTCACCTTGATGCTAAACCTAGGATTACAGCAAAATCTAAGGAGCAAAATTGCGGTGGGTGCTGCTCTTAAGCTGAGCAAATACAAATGGCAGCTATTTTTGCTTGCTGCTTCTCAACTTCGCTAGGAACATTTTGGGTTTTGTTTGAACTCAATCAAAAAAGTGTTTTATGCCACGGCTATTGACATTTGAAGTATTGGCATCCCCCAGCTTCATTTTTTAAAGCAAAGTTGAAGGACATTCGTCCAAAATTATGGAATTTTCTTTTTCCTGGTGCACCGGCTTCGAACAAGAGCATTGTCGCACCACATCTCACATAACGCAAATTGCGTCCTTTGAACTTAGGTAGCTGAACCGAAATCGCTGAAGCAGGAGTATAGAATGGGGGGCCTTATCCCTAGATAAGGGCTGGGAGGTCTTGTGTATGTCGGTTACATAGCACTGTTGGCACTTCCAGGGTAGCGTTTATTCCAGTCGGCGCAGCATTCCTCGCTGAAAAAATCTTCCAAATTCTAGTTTTGTTTTAACTCACAGCATAGCAAAGTTTTTGAATAGCTGGTTCGTTTCACCTCTTCGTACGCGTTTCTACTCTAAAAACCATCCATTTTGTCTTTGTTCACTGATCACTGATAACAAGGATTGCTGTACTGCAATCTCTCTGGAGCGGTTCAGAATTGGTGCTTACCATCTGTCTGTCAATCCTGATCATGAAAGAGCGTATACATGCTGGCATTTCATTTCTTTTCTCTTGTTTGTGTTTTACAATCTTCTGTAAGAGCAGACTAGCATTATTTTAAGGTGTTTGACCTCCGCGTCATCAAAAAATGGGGACTTTGGCGCTGGATATGCTTTTCATCCGGCGACTGGGCACCCTTCTGAAGCTTCTTTTCCCTTGTAATCGACGTTCGAAAACAGCATGGCTCGCACTCGTCGTTCTCGTCACATCGTTTCTAGGTAAGGTTTTATCTTAAAGTCGAAGCTTTCTAGCTTATTTTCTTACTTTTATCTCCAACTTATTTCTTCCGTAGTTTCTTTTTTTTTTTTTGGTATTCACTTGAGAGTTCCAAAAGCTGTGAGCTTCAGAAGAAATTGTGAGTTCTGAGATTTTTTTCTACATAGCCTGTTAGGAACAGATGGAAATTATTTATCAGTGCAGTTAGGCTTGGCGTAATCATTAATTGGCCGTTCGTAGTTTTTTTTTCTAGGGTTCAATTTTTTTCTATTTACATGAGCTCTTCGTTGTGGCGAATGTTATCAGGGGAGATATAGGGACTTCGTTCTGGGGGAACAGCAACAACAATTTGGGTAGTATGAACATCACCCTCCTCGTCTGGTGAAATCCATTCTTCCCATTATGCTATACATTTCTATTCCTTTGTAGTTTTATATTAAGCTCTATTCATGAAGCCGACAAAGCCCTACCAACGATGTTTTCTGCTTACTTTACTGGGCGTTAGCACGAGCCAGTTATTGGCTTGTAATTTATCAATTGATTCTGTAAAGTCTGCCTCCGAATGAGATGAGAATGACAAATTTTAATGTAAATGCTTTGGTTGTTGTTTCGTCGGAGATACATCATGATTCCATTTCAGATCAAGTAGGAACATATTTTGTTGGTGTTCTCCCTAGTCAATTCTACGTGGCTCTTGGAAACAGGGATTTATCTGCTTTTCATTTGCTGATTGCAAAGGCCACAGTTATTGTTATAGCAAAGTCATTAGTAAGTTAACTGTTGCGTACTAGTTTTGAGTTTTAATTCAGATATTATTGATGTTTTGCTATCTTCATTGAATTGCAGTCATTGGCATCTATAAAGTATTTCACGTCAATACTTGCCATTAAATGTCGAGAGCTGTGCAGCTATACATTACATAGACTGTACTTCAAAAGAAGAGCTTTCTACAAGCTGGGAACTATGTCTGAGGGTCTTGATAACATGTGAGTTCGTCTCTGTTTTTCTTTCCACTTCTCTCATGATTTTTTTTCTTGCATGTGTTATTCCCTTCCATCATGTTTTATTTTACCAAACTGTTTTGTAGTCGAACACTCAGTATTTACAGCGATCAGCGTCTGACGCAAGACATCGAGAAGACTACTCAAGTACTTGCTGTTGACCTTTTTGCTCCAGTTATCACCGCTCCTTTCATTATTATGTATTATTCTTACTTGACATGGAAAAGGTGCAGTTCTTTTGTATTTTTGTGATTTATAGTGAAAGGATCCATGACCGAGGCGCGACCCTTTTCAATAGATCTCAAATATTGCTGAACGAGCAAAATTGCACCGCCCGCCTTGAATTTGCGGATGCATTGCAAGTTACAACTTTCCAGATTGACTGCGTATTATGACTTTGCCGTATTGTTTCTAATTGAGTGAGGATAATGAAAGCTTCTGCTTCAGCTCCGGTTGGATGGGCCCGCTCACTATCTACATCTACTTCGCTTTTGTCACAACTGTAAATCGATATTTGTTGTCTCCTATTGTTGGTCTAGTCAACGAAACAGAGAAGAGGGAGGGTGATTTCCGGTTAGTTGAAAATTCATTCCGTTTCAACTTTCTCATCTTTAGTCACAACTTTCAGTCAGCGTCACATGGAGGTTAGGACTAATGTCGAGCAGATTGCTTTCTATCAGTCTGGTCTTATTGAAAATATCATGTCTAATCAGAAATTGAAGATTTTACTGAAAACTAAGGTAATCGCACGATAATTTTTTCACTTCTTTCTTTTTTGTCGTAGTTTTTATTGGAGTTATTTCTTTTGGGGGTGTTGAGAGGTTTGAAAATGTTTTTCAGCAAAAACTAGTTGAGTGGCGCTTTGTTCTCAGTATAGTCACAAACATATTTGACTACTTTGGCGGGACTTTATCCTATCTAATTATTGCAATTCCTATATTTATGACACATACGTACGATTCGCTGTCCGGAACTGAGCTGAACGGTGTTGTATCGATGGTGAGTTTTTTCTTTTGTTTTCGCAGCTGGTTGCTTACAATATTTCTTGCCATCTATGCTTTATCTTCATCTGACCATTGCAATTTTTTTTGAATAATTTTAAGACATAGTGAATGTAGTGGTGTAATTGTAGTAGACATCGAGTGTTTGTGCAAGTTATGACCACAGGTTCATTTTTGGGATGGCGAGTGCGTTCAAACCCACTGAACAAGGTTATTAGTTGTACATTTCATTCTCTAGCGTGCAGTATTGTTGCAGCTGTAAGAAAAGGGTAGACATAGGAATTAGTGCGTGGTGATGTACATCAATAGTTTTTGAAGTGGGTACTTCGAGAAGAGGTTGACTAGAACATCCTCAAGATTACTTTATTCGGTTGTTTTGCACCTTTGTAACCTGCATAACAGTAACAGCCATAGTCAATTTTGAACTGTTTCTGAAATTGTGTGCATGTTCTGAATTCATTTTTTTTCTTTCTCCAAGAATTACAGAGGTTCACTCCAGCCCTTGTAAATCTCTTTTAACACATGAGGGAATTAACAAGCTCCATTTTAATCTCTCCATCTCCTTCATAGCAGCTGTTCATCGCTCGCGCCATGGTAGCCTCTGTTGTTCGCGAAATGTTGTTTAGAAAGCCTGCATGTGCATGAATGCAGCTGATTGAAGGGTCGAAACAGTTGTTGCCTGTTGCCTGAGGAGAGCGTGCGAGACAAGTCTCAGTGGGTAAAGAAGTGAATAAAAATTCAAATAATTGCATGGTTTCCATCGGAATCGCCGGCAAAATGCATTTTATGGCGAATAACCACTATATTTTTGTCCTTGTAATCTCTGGGGTACGCTGCTATCTACTATGTACATATGTTTTGAACTGGTTTTAGCTAGGTTGTTCGTTGAAATCCTCCAGGCGCATGAACCTTGAGGGTCTATTCCACGGTCCAAAATAGAGCAGGGAACAAGAACTCACCTTTGGGCCGTGTCTTATAATTGTCGTGAAATTCATTCAGCTTCTGTCTCCTTTACGATCGCAATCGTACAAATGATGTAGTGTTATCATAAAAGCTGATTAAATTCATGGCATAATTCGCAGCGACAGTCTCGTCGTGACAGCTTGGCTACGACCATTTAAGTGCAGCTGCTCCTGTCAATCGAATATGTATCTTCTTCGTAATGTATTCTGTGATAATACACTGCGTTTCATAACTATACGTCCACCCTATATTTTTGCAGTACTAAAAGATGCAGCCAAGAGAGACTTTTTCTGTTTCATTCATTAGATTCAGGGCTAAGAATAACCCCTGGGCACCAATTTCCACTGCGCTAGTTTTTCTCTTAACTTTTAATTTCAAGTTTATCAGTTTCCTCAACGTTTCATAACTATACCACTCGCAAACAATTCAATTTTCTAACATTCTAGCAACGAAATAACAAAACAAATACAACAAATTCATTAGGTAATCGGCTCTCCCGGCTTAGAAGCCACTTCAGAGAGGCGATTCAGCAAACTGTTCACCAGATTCTTCAGGAAATCCCTCTTAACATCTTCTCAGGCGTCGATGATTGCTGTTTTCAGCTTATCAATCGCCTGAGATTGACTATGATTGCAGTAAACCCTTCGTGCTGGGATGCCCGACAAACTCTCAATTAATTTCAGGTCCGGGTCGCATGTGGGCCAATCCACGACGTTGGCTCTGTTCTCCAGAACCCAGTTTTTGGTTGTCTTGTTGGCATGCACTATGGCATCCACCTACGGGAATCTATCCGTCAACGGCGTCCCTTAAAACAACAGTAAATGCCTCTGTAGAGTGTTCCAGTACTCCATCGAGTCCACTGGACCTGAAACGGAGGCTATTTCTGGTTTGTTCACGGCAGAAAAAATCACTTCAAACCATGAATGGTCCGACTCAAAAATTGCGGCGACTGAAGATGGCTGGATTCCTTCGAAAACCGTTCCACAAGCTTTTCACAACGTCAGGTTCATCCATATTGAACCACTGCTCATCTGTGGAGATTATTTGAAAGCATTCCTCAAAGCCTCGTTCGTATTCTTCTGGCTTAGAAAACTACCACTACCGTGCTCCAATCTGTTGTCATGTTCCGTCGAGCGATTTCTAGCTGAACCACAATTTGAAGAAAAGTCAGATGTGTAGCCTTCCTTGTAATTTCGCAACATTTCCGTCGTAGTATAGCGCCCTCCAGATGGTGCTTTTCGAGACAGGGGCTTTCAGTACTGCTCGGATCTGGTTGAGCGAAAAGCAACTGTTGGACGCTTGCCTGCAAAGCTGCCTCTCCTCATGAGACGTGAGATGTTTTGGCGTCTAGAATCCTTCTTGTTGCATCCATCCGAATTTCGAAATAAGTGGGAACGGAGCAGTGAGTACGGCCAGTCTTCATCCCGATTACTTGACTACTTAGTTTTGCATCATTGAGAGGTCGGATCTGAGCTTTCTCTTCTGTGCTTAGGGATGCACCGCGAGGAGTATTGAAAAAATGTGAAACCCGCTATTTGCCATCCTTGCACGTCCAAGCTGGAGCGCCCAGAATTCCATCAGTCTTCATTATTCGTTGGTGGTCATATAGATATGAAACGTGGGGAAAATGGTAACACCGCGTTTTAAAAGTTAGGAAATAAGTGTGCGGTGTAGAAATTTGTCCTTCATAGTTATTTTGTCCGCTGAATCTATTGCCAACCACAGAAAAATCCCAAAGTTGCTGCATGAAGCACAGCTGCAAAAAATAGGGTGGTCGTATAGTTATGAAACGCAGTGTATGTGAGACTGTGTTTTGGCTGTGAAGAATGCTTAAAAAGGATGCTAATACTGTTCCAAACTTCACGTTGTTGCAAAGATGAGAACATTTTTGAAGCTTTTGCGGTGTACCTGTTACGGGGAAACTTTTGCCGCTTTATTCCGTACAGGTCTAATGTTTTCTCCCGAATACGATTGGTGGGAGAGGATCGGGATTCTCATGAACTAGCGATGAAAAATTACACTATAGTTTTACAGTTTTTTTTTTTTCGTATGCAGTTTTGGTCAATTTTGGATTTGGTCTTGTGAATATATTAGGTTGGGCAATAAGTTCGTGCGTTTTTTCTGAGCATTCATTGTATTTTCACGAAGTGGACCAGTTAAACTTAGGTTTTCCTAAAACTCAATATCCGCACTACTTTTTCTTCACATCTAGAGCAAATCCTTGCAAAAAATCGTCTCATAACTCTACGAACTGTGCGTAGAGAAAAAGATGCATGCTCCAGCCCAAGATAATCGACCTCTCTGAAGCAAATACCCACTTCAGCGCTGTCCTTCAACAGTAGTGGCTTCCAGTTAGATGCTGTTAACATACCCAGCAGCTTGAGCTGCATTTGTTTAACTATTGTAGAGAAACAGTTGGAGGTGTCGGAGATGTACGCTTTGGTCGAATTGGATGGTCACATTTCATGCGGCAGAAAATGAGAAATGGCGGGAATCGGGGAAATTGGTCATAATATTCGTAAAGAGCAATACAAGAGCTACAAGATGAATCATAATAAGCTGCCGGAATTAGTTCAAATCCTCATGGAAAACTGAGTTTAAAAAAACCGCACGAACTTATTGCCCAACCCAATACAAAAGTCATCGGTAACAAGACATATTTTCGAAACGCAGCCATTTGCTCGCAGAAGTGTATAAAAACGCTATAATTTACAGAACGCCTTCTTCTACCTCTATTTGATATATAGTTTCACGAACCTCATCACGTTGTCGGAGAAACTGGGAGATCTAGCTGGTGTTACGCACAGGTGAGGTTTTGCATCACCATTTATACGGAGGTACTGATAGAATTCTTGGGAACGGCAGATGTGAGAGCGAGTGAAATGAAGAGTAACTCGCTGTTCATTTAATTCCGAGAAATATTGTAGTACCGAGCGAAAGCGCCGCTTCGCGGCGCTTTCTCTCGGACCCGTGTGCCACGTTACTTTTGGGCC
>KN768164.1:0-10439 GCA_000816745.1 Ancylostoma duodenale | reverse complement strand
GGTCCACCTGGACCTGAAGGACCAGAAGGAAATCCTGGCACACCTGGAGGTGGCACTGGGTCTGGACCACCAGGCCCTCCCGGACCACCAGGGGATGCCGGACAATCAGGTTCACCAGGAAACCCAGGACAGCCCGGACAGCCTGGCAATCCGGGCACTGATGGAAGAGGACGCCCTGGACCACCCGGCACGCCTGGACCTGCTGGACCTCCTGGTCAGCCGGGTCAAAACGGAGGATCGGGGGCTGGAGCGTCAGGACCAGCTGGACCAGCTGGCCCTGCTGGAAATCCAGGTCCTCCTGGACCAGATGGCCCACCAGGAAATCCTGGAACAGATACAGGGCCTGGAAGTGATGGCCAATATTGTCCCTGCCCACCAAGGACTGGCGGATCAATGAACATTCCGTCCGGTGGGGATGGAAATTCTCAAGGAGGCATGAATGGTGGAAATGGAGGCAACGGGGGCAATGGTGGCAATGGAGGCAATGGTGGCTACAGAGGTGTCGGTGGTGGAGGCGACGGTGGACATAGAGGTGTTGGTGGCCGAAACAATGGCGGCAATGGAGGCTACTCTACCGATGGCAGCTCCGGCGGCTACGTCCGGCGTAAGGTAGTTGTTCGTCGCCGCGTCGCTAAGGTTAGGAAGGCTGCGAAAGCGTGATCAGCCTAATGAACGAGCATTTTGCTGTCCATCTCGATGATAAATGGTTATTGGAGTCTGTTTTATGTTTTGTCAAACATTTATGACCATACAAAGGTAGCGTTTCATTTAGTGAGCCTTCGACACTGATTAAGTGGCAGCACATGAAGTATGTAGCAGGATTCGCACTGACTCTTACGCACAAAATATTTTTTGCAGACGATGTCGTGTCATTCAAAGTTTTTAACGCGTGATAGCACTGGCAATCTTGGGATAATGAAAAAAACAGTGAATTAACAAAAAATAAGTGATTTGTCAGAATTTTTCGGAATTTTCACACGAATATTGAGAATTCAAATTTATCAACCGCTTTAATAAGCGAGCTTCCGATGTTGTTACAGTATTTTCATGCCTATAACGTGCAATGCATTACATTGCGAGGAGAGGAACAGCGAAAAGATAGAGAACAAGAGCGTGCCTCATTCATCCGTGCTGCCTAGTAAAGTTTGCCTAATAAAGCGGTTGATAAGTACGAAGCCTCAGTATTCTCGCTGAAACACGAAGAAATCAAATGAGGCTTCCTAGCGGACCAATTTTTTGAAAATAAATCATTGGGATAGAACATATAGAAGAATAGAAAGTAACGTGGAATAAATCAAAATAAATATGAAATGAATTAAAAAACGCAATGTTAAGCTTAGTTGTCTTAGAGAATTTTACTCACAAACATTCGTGAAATAGATATCTACCCAGCCAGCTACAAGTACAACTGAGGAACGAACCTGTGCACAGTTTTCCCACTTGAACGGGTGGAGCTGGCTTACTGCCCATGTAGTGTAATTGACAGAACTGTCATTCATATAGTAGTTTGGCGATGTTCTCCATTTTTAGGTCTCCAACCAGAAGCAAAGCATGTGAACCTGAGTAACCGGCGGTTGTGAGATCAGCGAAAATAAATTTTCGTAGTTGAAAAGAATTACTGATCTTTAAAGAACCACTATCAACATGGATAATTTGCAGCCCGGGAAGGAAACCAGTATCTAACAGCGAAACTTATGAATGACAACTCAGTAATAAGCGAAACATAATGGAACTAAGAGTTTTGGAGAGACTTATGCATTAGATGAAGGGGTTAGAGAAATGGGTTAAGAATCGACAGTGATCATCTACCCAGCCTTTCGTATTAACACGTTTGTGGCATACGCGCTTTTGCGCTTGCGCCCATGCTCGACCGGTCGAGCACGTGGTCCCACGCGGTAGCAATTCTTCCTTCCCATGTAAAAACCAGGATTTTTTCGTTGGAGTTATCCTTTCTTTCGTAGTTCTCGGAGCTTCCTTCAATTTCTGTTGTCTACTGGTTTGTGATTGTTAGATTTTCCTTGAAGTCTCTTGTTCTTCTAGCTGTTTAGTATGAAAAATCTAATGAAAAGGTCTGAGAGAAGGTCTGCTTTTCCCACTGCGTGTGTGATACTCTGGTATCTCTGTTAACTACACTACTACGAAGAAATTAGCCAACTGTAGACATTCCACAAAGATATAACACTAAATGTGGAGTGCACCGACCGGTCGTGCACGCGGTCGCGAATGTGTTAAGCAGCCTGCTTCGAGTGTTCGTGAAGCATAGACAAGGCCAGCATGCTGCTCCTCAGTTGACATAGAAAAATCCTGGTTTCTTCAGAAAGGAAGAAGTAGGCGAGAAGTCGGGAAGGAGATTTTGTCCTCTGACTAGTTCTAGCGCTTAAAATCCAGCGCCAAACTCATCCCCAACTAGCAAAGCTTGAGAATGGTTGAAAAAAAGTATGCACTCGAGACAATAGCGCACAACAAGAGGATTCTGTCAAATTTTGGAGTGCATACAAATTTACACTCATATAACAGTAAGCAGGAAGCATCAATGCAATCTGAATTTGCTTTTCTACAGCCTTTTGAACTGGAATTAGAAGCATTCAAAAAGAGAATTCAAACTACATATTTTTGAGTACTCCCTTCGGGAAGGGTCGATTACCTGAGGATTTTGTACTGCGTTGTTTCCAACATTCACTCCAAATTAAATAATTTCATAGAAAATTCTCAAAAGATTCTGTATCTAAACGTTTTGATCCAGTTTTTTTTCTTTGGAAAACAAAGAAAACTGACGCACATTTCTTCTCTCAACACATTTTTTCTCCGACTCAGAATCCAAAACAAGTTTCTGATCGCATCTGAAACTTCCTTCCCCGAAAGCTTGTCGACAACTTGCTTTCACACTTCCTTGTCGACAGGTTGTTGGCCCAAAAGCTTGCCGTCAACTTGTTTTCAACAACGAAATTGTGTGATAAACAGTTTGCAAAGTTGTCGACAAACTTATGGGCGGACTTGTCGACAAGGAAGTGTGAAAGCAAGTTGTCGACAAGCTTTCGAGAAACTAAGTTGCAAATGCGATCAGAAACTTGTTTTTGGGGTTCCGAATGCGCAGTTCCACAATATTATCTGCTTAAATTTAACTTGAACGACTAGAAAATAAATAGAAACGCCAAAAGAAGAAGATGTGGTGAAGTGGGCAGATCACTGTTATGTCACCATTCTCACAAGTGCAATTTGTTTTTTATTTCGCCGACAAAGCAGCAGAAATATGAGAAATTGCATAAGTAGGAGACAATTCAGTAGCAACAAATCTGTTTCGTGAAATGCAAATGCCTTGTAAGATATCGGAATGGACACGGATTATATGCAAAAGGTCATATAACCCCAAGAGTATAAATTTTGCAGAAAACTAGCAGAATTCATAGCTCCTCCTCGCGCCCTCCCTTTCATGTACATCCTGTCTTTCGATTATCTCCGCGACATGTTGACCTTCCGCGATATGTTGAAAAAATTGCAGTTCTGAAAGACTTCTAGCTAAAAATGCATCGATTCATTGATATGGTTCCTCATTAGTACGTAATAGCGGTGGTACACGCAGGAAACCAGCTGTTCCTGACCATTCACTTCTATTATCAAATATCTTCACTAGGATTAAAGGTGTTCTGTCGTGATCGTCTTTGAGATGTGAAAAGCATCTCGAGAAGCTGGTGATCACAACATTACAAGTGATTCCAGCCAGAACTGACGCAAAATCCATTTTCGAGTCCAATTATTGGGGAGCTCGTGGGCGGAGCCTAGACGGGGCTAAGGCGGGAGGACGAGGTTTCTGAATAATGCAATCACGAGAGTGTACCTTGGAAAATCCGGACGAAAAACCTTGTGGGAGTACCTCCCTCATCAACCACTTTCTAAAGGGATAGCGAATGCATTCTCTGTGTGACGAACAAGGCCTAGGCTCCGCCTATATGTTCACCAAATTTGGGTACCAGTTTTGCACAGAATCAAATGAACAGCTTTGATGAGGAGCTCTTTCTTTTGATATGAAAATCCCAAAAACGAATGTGAGCTGGGACAGTACCTTTAAGAATTATGAGTTGATATCCATAGAGGAATGCGATGTGGATTTCAAATGCTGTCAAAACACAAATCCAAATAGATTACCCAGAGGTGAAAAAAATAATAAAATTTTCAATAGCTTTTCGCTAATGATTGCAGTGAGCAGGCTTTTTTTGACTCAATCAAAACATCGGTGCTTTCGAATCAGTTAGCTTCAGAATTAGTTCTATTGCTCGGACCCAAATGCTTTGGGACTATTGTAACTGTGTCCAACGTGATAGTGCAAAGTACATAATAGGTACGTAATAGTACAAGCCAGGAAACTAGCAGTGAGAAATGAGGGCGATGGATCTCCAAAGTTATATACAAAGGAGAGGATCCGTTCATCCGTTCAAGAGGTTTTTCTCGTTATTGCGGAAAATTTAATGACCGTTCGAATTTCGCATTCATCTCCAACTGAATATCATCAGAGTTGACTGGCTTGGAGGACCTGCCAAAATCAGGCTCTTCATTAGATCAAATTGATATTTACACTAAATCCATAAGGAGGTTTTCTCAATACAACGGTGTAGAAATAACTGTTAAAGACTCTCTGGTGTTCATTCCGGAAACTTTTCAACCCACCCTCGTCCAAATGTTTCTTAGATTTTCTAACGCTTCTCGTGCTATTCACCGAGCAATCAACGGAAATAATGGAACGAATAAATGACAATGAAATGGAATAAAATACAGAAAAACCTCTAGTGCTAATTCTCACTCGTTCTCATTGAAGGATGCAACTCCTAATCCTGGCAATCCTGGTCGCCGTGGTTGGAGCAGGACAAATACGAGTTTCAGATGATAGTGACGTTCATGTCCGTGTAATCAAATGGGAAGTTCGGCAGCCTGAACCGGTTATAGTAAAACACCGCTGGCATCATCATCATATGTAAATTCACATTTGTGTATAAACCAAAGAAGAGCATAACATTTACTTCAGAAATAATTTCTAGAGGGAGAATTGGAAGAGTCAAAATAATTGATGGCTGGAAAAGGTACGGAAGACACAGCTACAAGGCAAGTTGGGAGCGTGTCAATGTTTGACAACTTTGTCCATCCGTACTTCGCTATTTAGGTGTTCACAGATGCGAAAAATTTCGACGATGCCGAGCAGAGATGCAGTCAGGAAGGAGCCCACCTAGTTTCAATTCACAGTGAAGCGGAAAATCAATTCGTGCATAGTCAGTTGAATAGTTCTGGTATAACAACAACAGCTCAGCACCAGCACATATTTGTAATATGCCGCACTTAAAGGTAGTATAATACCGGTGGATTACATACCTTTTTGACCCAAAAGCGTTCCACCTCATCGGTAAGTCTGCAACGTACAATTCTATTCCCGGGTGGATACTTCATGAAGCTTGAACCCAGAAATAGATGATCTGAACAGATTCCTGAAAGTTTCACTGCATACTATATGGGTACAGAAGGATCTGCGATCAATTTTTATTGCCTGAAATCCATCCAATTATGTGATGATAATCAAAAAATTCCTATGCTGAAAAGTCCAAAGCCAAATTTTCAGAAGGTCTCTCCCCAGAATTATTTTCCATTCTTCAAGGAGTCTATTTTCATCTGTACAAAGTTTGTTTTTCGATTTTATCATCAGCACGGACCGCAGTCGACACGAATTGAGAGCACTTCTAAAGAAAGACGAAAAAAACCTTTTCTGAGCGATTAATGAGTCTTCCAAACAATTAAAATTTCCCCTTTGCAGGCATCACAACCACTGGTCACGATATAACAAACTTTGAACACTTCGTTTATATTGGTTTGAGGAAGAATACACAAACAGGTGAGTGGTATTGGACGGACGGTAGCCAAGTCAACTACACCAAATGGGCCGTACATCAACCCGACCAACCTCAATACGAGCACTGCACACAGGTACAGATCATTTTCGAGAGTTCACATCCCCAAATGATTCATAGGCTTTTTTCAAAAACTGTTCAACAGAATACCAAAGTTGCGTCTTTCAGCTACATCAGGATCCAGGACCAGGGCTGATATACGTTGAGAATTGGAAGTGGAACAGCATCACATGCGGAAGACCTATGAAGTATTTTGTGTGTAAAAAATGATGATGGTGGCTGCTGTTCGTCTTGGACTTCCTTGTTGGAACCTTTCACAATGAACTGCTGTTCTGTATTATCAATTTCCGTTTATTGCAAATTTGTTCAACATTGTACTTAGTAAGTAATAAAGGGCGCGTATGACGCAGAGGCAAGTGGCGCGCTGCCCATTCACACGGTCAATGGCTCGATCTATGTAGCTTGGTTCGATGACCAACGGTCCCTCCGGAGACGGTAAATTGGTATCAGAGAAGTCTGAGAGGGTGAAGCACAGACGTGGAACATCGGATGCCCCTATCCCCTCGCAAGTCAATGTATAGGGCACTTACGCACGTTGCCTCTACGATGTTCAGATGAAGTCGAATGCGCGGCACATCCCAGAAACGGGATTGATTAACGCCGACCACTTTATCCTTTATCATTTGTTCTCAAAAAAATCAAACAAAAAATCAAAAATTGAAAATCAATACCTGTCCAGTGATTGGAAGCAAATTCTGATATTAAAAGAAGGAATAGATAAATTATAGCTCCAAGTCAACTTGGGTGGAATTTTTGTTGTCCCTCCAAAACATCCATGCAATGAAGCATGGCGATAACGGAGGCCAAGGCTACTCCGGTGAGAGGTTGGAAAAGCTGCGAAAGCCTGAACAGACGAATGAACGAGAATTTCGCTCTACACCTTGGTAAAAAGATGTCCATCTAAAATTGTTTCATTATTGTTGAACAGCTGGAAAGGGAGCATTCCATTCACTAAGCCCTCGACACTGAAATATACTGATGATATTTTGATGGTCTTTTTCTGACGGCATTCTTCTCAGCAAGGACCAAAAATCCTTCACCCCGCAGGATTTCTTGCGGCTGGTACATAAAGCAACAGACCTCGTTTTCTGAAACATTCTCTGGAGTACTTTGTATATGAGTCGGCATATCGTGCAGTCGTCCCAGTCGTGATCTTATCTTGCTTACTGGGAACCCCTCAGTGAGACTCCATCTACCGTCACTACGTTGAAGTAGGTGACCAGAACAGGAATGTTCGAAAAGTTCTATGTACAGGAGAGAATCCTTTAAATGGGACTCTTGGAGAATACGAACTCCGAAGGCCTCGGTGCCATTGCTGGTATCCACTCAACTTCAGGAGATAGCCCTCATTACGTTGCTCGCATAGACCTAGAAGTATAGGATATTGTTTTTTTTTCTCGAGAGTTGTTGTGAAGTTTTTCTTGTCGCTGAGATTCTGCTTGTACTAACTGATGCTGGATCATATTTCTGCCCCATCGAACAGCATCGTTCGTGTGCAAGCACGGAATTGACTTCCGATGTAGCGTAACTTGTCTTAAGCCGAAATATGGTTAATTGTCTGCCGAGCGGGACTTTTATTTGTGATACTTGTGAACACGAGTTTCCAATGACCCTTTATTCGTTCCAAATCCCGCGACAGAGGTCATCAACATCTCTTACACATCCTGTAGATGACAAGAATGACAACAAAACGAGGGATAACATATGATAAAGCCTCGAACATAAACAAAACAAATCATACTTCCATTACACTTACTTCAACCATATTAAAATCTGGTTACAACTAATTTCCGTCAACTTCGACGACATCGGTTTTAGAGGTAGGAATCCTGAGGTGTTCTGACCTGTGCGTATCGCGTTTGAAGTTCCTCATGGTGAGGGATATCTTCGCGCGAATTAAACGCTGGTCTGAGCCAGTGTCGAATGAGAGCAGCATGGAGACATCAACGAGGCTCTAACGTTGCTTGGTTAAAATGTGGTCGATTTCCCTTCCCAGCGCGCCAGCTCCGGACTTTCCCGAGTCGTCGAATGACTCCTTTCTCAAACGTGGAGTCCCTTTGGAAAAGCCGCAAAAGTTGGGCGAGAAATAATCGGGAGTAGTGCTGAGCCCGGACACAGGGGAAAGAGTGAGCTAAGGCTCAACTCGGAATTTTACGCTGAGCAACTCGCTCACGTCATAACGTACGGACTGCTAAGCATCGCAAACTCGCTGCGGCAAAACGCGCTAAAGGGATCATTCACAGTGTTTTGCCGCCTGGAGCCCGGCAAGTGAGCGGCGACAAAGAATGTCCTGTACACAGAGTTATGCCGCCCAGCGGCGAGATAGGGGCTAGACAAGTTGTTAATGCTGATTGCTCGGCGAGCCTTCCTGTACGCGTAGAAAATGCTACAGGACCATCCTTGCCGCTGCTCACTCGCGAGCTCATCGCGGAAAGCACTATCAATTCTTGTAGAAAGTTTTGCGGCAGCAAACTCGCTTTGTATAACAGATGTAGCAGAGTAGCATTCTATGACGTGGGCGAGCTGCCTGGCGACAGAATTATGTATACGTCCTGCCATCTTTGAAGCGCCCGACAAAACCCGCTGGCTGCTCGGCTGCAACTTCTTGCCCCGCTCAACATTTGCTGCCAGGTCGCTCTGCGACAAAACTCTGTGAGTGGTTTAAGGTGGAAAGAATACAGTGCCGTAGATCCGCTGCGTCCTCCTCCCTCATCGCCTGAGATCACATGTGGCGTCCTGCTGGTGATCGATACTCAGCCGGCTGGCTGCGGGAACGCTGCCAGCAGGACGCCACGTGTGATCTTAGGCGGTGCGGGAAGAGGACGCGGCGGATCTACGACATTGTAGTTATGGGAGGTCACTATCGCTTATTATATGTGGTGCGAGTTCGGTATACTCCTATCAAACATAAGTGTCTATAATAGAATCGCCCTGAAAATTTAAGCTTCTGAGCTTTACTCCAACAGAAATTCCAGAAGAAGGTGAAAATGTCATATTATTTTGGCCACACCGTATTTATGTTCATACGCGCCTGACTCAGCGTCTCCCTCTCCTTCTTCCAGAAGTGTGCAACTACAACAGGAGGAAATCATAAAAATTAATAGAACTTTGAGATTAGAACAATATTCACGTGCATAACTAAGCCATAAGCAAAAAATAACTGTAAGTTTCTTCACATTCTTCCTCATCGATTCTTAAGGTATGATTATGACAGTCCAAAGAGGTTTAGCACTCCATGCATACGAAGGCGAAAATGAGATCATACTTGATAATTTCATCGTTTTCACGAACGTTGCGCCCGTTTTATTTCGCCGACAAGGAAGCAAACCATGCGAATTCACGTGAAATGGAAACAATTTACTAGCGATAAATTTGTTCCGTAAAATACGAATGACCCTGTGAGAGATCTGAATGAACACAAATAACATGCAAAAATGTCATAAAACGCCGGCGGTATAAATTTTGCGGATAAGTATCAGAATAAAGAGTTCTTCGTCGTTTCTCCCCTCGTCGTGGACATCTGGTTTTTTTTTCAATTATTTTCCACCCTTCACGATATATTGAAGAAAATCGCAATTATTAGTTACATGCACAAGCTCCGGGCACTTACACCTAATTTTTTTCAAAACAACATAACTCGACTCAGTGTCAACAATTTTATTCGAATCAGGAAGCATAGGCTTCTCTATAATGTTGCCCCATCATCAAAGTGCCGGACGCAGGAGCTGCTAGTTTGGGGGGGAGGTGGGAGTGGGAAAAGATCTGGAGATCTGGCAACTGCGTCAATTCGTGGACCCGGACTGAATACTAAAATTACTAAAAATAATTCTAATATTGAATAATTAATAGTTAACACTTCAAAAATAGTAATAAAAATAAAAGATTAAAAATTAGCTTATATAATACAATACTTTTATCATCAGCTAAGGTTATCTTGTTCAAGCACGAATGGCCAATCTGCATGTATAAAAGTGAAAGTTTGTGTGCAAGTGTGTGTATGTGTAATGAATGAATATGATATAATGAATAGAAATCGGGGAAAGGTAACCGATTCCAAGCAAATCTTGCATGCAGACCGCTCAGGGGCCGGCGGAGGTAATAGCAACTTTTCACCCGAGGCTACGCTAAGCAAGAGTATGATCGCATACCATCCTGGTATGCGTTATTGCTCAGCAGCAGCCGAACACGTTATTTCGAACGCGCTGACCTTATACTTGAGACGTTTCCCTTCATTACCTCAAACAAGAAATTGTGGTACTCGACAATTATTGTGCATTCGTTTGGAAGATATTCATTGCAGATGACTCAGGTCACCGACCGAAAAATATCGAGTTTTTGAGGGTTTTGCAATGGTTCTCTTACTTTTACGCGGCTCTCATATTCCACGGATATCAAGGAGACGAATACAAGAAAGGAAGGTTTGAATTAGGAAATACGAACAATAACGGTAGGTCTGGTGGACATGATAATTACCCAAATTTACCAGTCACG